>JAQBSW010004546.1:0-67983 GCA_029291075.1 Eudiplozoon nipponicum
TAAAGAGTGATAGATTTTTCATCAAAATTAGAAAAATTTAAGATATAATTCGAGTATAACAGTTTGTAAGAAAAAAGGTAACTATGACTAATAATTGATTGTATGCATTGTTGATTAACAAGATGATATAATGCATAACCTTTCAGTTTTAATAATACACAATTTGAAGATAGATTCTCGAGAAATTATGTTGCTGAAACACAATTAATCCTGTCTTTTATTTAACCATGAGAATGTATTATCATAATCAAAATTAAAAATATCAGCAGGATTGAACACTTTTTCTAGTTCGGTAGATAAAAATTTAAAAGACATTTTAGTTGGAGGCGTTTCTCTAAGCCCCTTTGGCAATTGATTGTAAATTTTGTAAATTTTTAAAAAAGAGAGTAGCTTGCTCGCAACATTCCCACCATTGGTGGGTTGACTTGAATAGAATAGAATAGAAAATCTTTATTTGGATTCAAACCTTACATGTTCCATCAAATAATAAAAATAGAAAATGTACAATATAAAAACATATCACATCACATATATATGTGCAATTAGTTGTACTGTACAATTTATCAGCATCGGAAAGTTCAGCTGTAAAGAGTGATACATTCTTCATCAAAATTAGAAAAATTTAAGATATAATTCGAGTATAACAGTTTGTAAGAAAAAAGGTAACCATGACTAATAATTGATTGTATGCATTGTTGATTAACAAGATGATATAATGCATAACATTTCAGTTTTAATAATACACAATTTGAAGATAGATTCTCGAGAAATTATGTTGCTGAAACACAATTAATCCTGTCTTTTATTTAACCATGAGAAAGTATTATCATAATCAAAATTAAAAATATCAGCAGGATTGAACACTTTTTCTAGTTCGGTAGATAAAAATTTAAAAGACATTTTAATTGGAGGCGTTTCTCTAAGTCCCTTTGGCAATTGATTGTGAATTTTGTAAATTTTTAAAAAAGAGAGTAGCTTGCTCGCAACATTCCCACCATTGGTGTGTTGACTTGAATAGAATAGAATAGAAAATCTTTATTTGGATTCAAACCTTACATGTTCCATCAAATAATAAAAATAGAAAATGTACAATATAAAAACATATCACATCACATAAATATGTGCAATTAGTTGTACTGTACAATTTATCAGCATCAGAAAGTTCGGTTATAAAGAGAGATAGATTCATCATCAAAAATAGAAAAATTTAATGTATTATTCGAGTGTAACATTATGCAAAAAAGGGCACCATGACTAATAATTGATTGTATGTATTGTTGTTTAACATGATATGTAATGCATAACATTTCAGTTTTAATAGTACAAAACTTGAAGATAGAATCTCGAGAAGTTATGCTGCTGAAAAACAATTAATCCTGTCTTTTATTTAACCACAAGAAAGTATTATCATAATCAAAATTAAAAATATCAGCAGGATTGAACACTTTTTCTAGTTCGGTAGATAAAAATTTAAGAGACATTTTAGATGGAGGCGTTTCTCTAAGCCCCTTTGGCAATTGATTGTAAATTTTGAAAATTTTTGAAAAAGAGAATAGCTTGCTCGCAACATTCCCCACCAATGGTGGAGATATTGCAAATTGACCAGATCTAGTTCCAACTTCATGACTCTTTCTTATTGGATTCATATAGGCACCAGTCCACTGGTTCAAATGGAAAACTTTTATGCAATAGCACATCCTCCGAAACCATAAAGGATGCTGTGATACAAACTGTAATCTAGTGGCATATATAGTGCAGGAGATAGGACTTATTTGTTTCACAACTTTTCTTTGTACAGCTTCTATCTTATTAGACAAACCCTTTGTTAAAGGATTCCAAGTAGCAGCAGCATATTCTAATATCGGTCTAATCCATATTATAAACATTTTATATTTTATTTCACTCGATAAAATATTTCTATTTATTAGTGCCCATCTGTTCTTGGCACTGCCTACTATCCTTTCAATATGTCTCTCAGCAGAAGCCGTACAATGAATAGTTATGCCTAAATCCTTAATTTCTTGCATAAGTTTAATCTCAAAAACATCATTAATCTCAGCATCATGAAAATAAACATAATTGAAATCAGTTCTGTTACCTATTTTTAAAGCTCTCGTCTTTTTACTGTTTATTCTCAGCCCTAGTGTTAACAAGTATCTACTTAAATCATACAAATCTAGTGTCACATTATTTTTGGAGAAATCAACATTTTTTGGATCAATTGGGAAGATTATTTTTAAATCATCAGCAAATTTGCAAACTCGACCGTTAAGGATCTTAATTTCCACATGAGAAAATACAATTTTAAATAAAATGGGCCCCAAGCTTGATCCCTGTGGAACTCCACTCGTTACTCGTTTCGATTTTGATATCAAATCGTTTACTTGAATACTCATTCGTCGATTATATAGATAGTATTTAAGTAATCTAAAAATATTCGGATCAATATTCAACAAACTAATCGCGTTCAAAATAGCATCAAAAGATATAGAGTCAAAAGCTTTTGAGATATCCATAAATACAATTAATGCATCTAACTTTTTCTCATCTAATGTAATTACATGTTTCCACATAGAGAGAATATTAGTAGTTGTCGACCTGTCTTTTGTAAAGCCGTGTTGGCACATATCAAAATCAGCCGGCAACATACGTTCTAAATGATCTAGTATCAATCGTTCTATTATCTTCAAAAACGAAGGAATAATAGAGATTAATCTATAATCACTGGCGCACTGTGGCTTACTTACTTTTGGCAATGGTTTAGCTACTATCGTTAATATATCGATTGGTAATTTCCCATCCTTCAAAATTCTATTTATAAAATTGCAGAGCGCATTCATAAAATTTAAAGGTAATTGAAGTAGGTTATCAATCGATATACCAAGGTGATCTTTTTGTTTTTTTGATTTTATTTTTAACATTAATTCTATCAATGCATCACTGTCAATAACAAGTCCTAGATACTGGTTTCCCGAAGGATCAGGTAGATCAATGAAATTGCTGTCGTTCTGTGGATTACGTAACAATTTGCCAAATACTTCATCCAATTCACAGAGAAATTCATACTCAGTTTTACCCACAGGTAATATAAGGTTTAATTTTTCCTTATATTTACTGTAGTCTGTGAGTAGTTTGTATCCTAGTCTAGGATTGCTCTTCAGTTTGGCCAAAATAATTCTCTCTGATCTTTGACGGATTATCAGCAGTGATGAATTAATTTCTTTATCAATCAATTCTAACCTCATTTTTTTAATACTATTGATAAGACTACATTTCATTAAATTATCTCGTTTGATTCTTAGCTTACATAACTTCCTATTGAATCTCTTGGGTATAACATCCGTAAATGTAGACGCCCTAAACATATCAGATAATAACAATGAAACAGAAGAAACAAATTCGTCATTATTCATGATAAAAAAACATTCATAATCAATAGATAAGCTTAATTCTCTAAAAAGATTCCAGTTGATTCTGGAACATTGCACGTGCGCACTTTCAAAATTAGGTTTCTGTGCTTTGCTACTCGAAAGGTTCCATTGTAAAATGATTTGTTTATGATCCAATTCTTTGAAGTAATTTACTACATCATAACTGTGTGAGTTCAACGCTTCAACTTCTAAATATACATGATCTAAGCATTCCGAACCTCTAGTTGGTTCCTTTATAATCTGCTTAAGATCATGGTTAGAAAAAAGATTGATTATTTCACAGTCATGCAGCCTATTAAAATCTCCCACCACAACAATATTACCATGGCAGTCCAAAATAGATTGAAAAGAATTGGTAAACATTTGATCATCATATATATTAGCATACGGCGGTCTGTAAACCCCAGTTAAAATCAGGTTATCAATTTGTATCGTTAAAAAATCAATGACAGTATTATATTCACTATTATGTAACACTATCGCATTTAATATCGATTTACTATAAATAAGTACTCCTCCACCTCTTTTATCCAAGGATCTGTCTTTCCTAAATAGAGAATAATGAGGAATGTCAAATTCATAGTTTTCAATATCTTTGTTCAGCCAGGTTTCAGTTAAAATTATAAAGTCAAAATTGTTACTTATTATAAAAGCACGCAGCAAAAAAGTTTTATTCTTAACACTTCTACAATTAGCATAAAATAAAGAATATGTACAACAAAACTCATCTTTACAGTTTCCGATAGTTACTGGTTTAACTTTTTTGGTTTCCTTATAATTCGTTTGTTGGGTATTGTAGCTATAGTGCGTAGCTGTCTGCTGTCCACCACATTTATTAGTGTAGCAGTGTCTAGAAGTACTCATAGACACTTGAGACCAGCTGTGGTTGATTTGGGTTGGTGTTCCTCCTTTTGTGGCGTTGGCATCCGTGGCGAGTGAGTAGCTGAGTAATCTTGTTGAAGTTGGGAAGTAACTGGCTCACTGAAGGGATCAACTGTAGATTTTGCTCCGTCTCACTAGTTCTACAGCAACAAGATTGGCGTGACTAAAGTTTCCAATTTGTGTGAAGCAAGCTCAAAAATCAGCGTAGGTGACGATAGCAGACAGCACGCACACGTACGCACTGCAGAAGGCAAACGCGACAACTGAGCTGCACTGTCATCATGATTTTTGCAGATATTTCGGGCTCCAATTACGGAGCCCTTTTTCAATGCCAAACACATCACACACTTAGTTTACAATCAATATGTCAAGTGGAAATATTAATTTAAACCGCCTCAATTATACTTTATTTTAGATCTCTTAAGCATAACGTTTTTTTATAAAAATGTTAGGAAAAAGTATGTTAAATTGGTTTGTGTATGTGTCTACATGTATACACTCTTCGCAATGAGATTACAGTGATATAATGACAATTAATGACAACTCACTAGATAAGCGTACGTCATGACTGTGTGTATGTGTTCTCGTTTGTTTTGAATTGAGGAGTAATCAGTTAATGCACGTGTACACTCATCCCAGTGAAATTACAGCGATTTGGCAACATCTGATTATTCACTGGATAAGCGTGTTTGTGTGTATGTGCGTGAGCGTTTACTTAAAACTAAGAGCTTATCTGTTACATGTAATTACAGGCACGTGTAACGGTCATACAAGTAAAACTTAAATGATAACTGTTATTTCCTAGCTGCACACGTCAGACCTATTTTACACTTACTTTTCTAAATGAAGTAATTACGAGTGGCATTTCGGTGAGGAGGGGGAATGACACTATTAATAGAGTAAATAATTAATAGGTAGTAAAATTAAATTAGAAACGGATAAAGTGTTTCAATAGGGTAGAAAGTTAAATTAAACGGTACGTAAAAGAAATTAAAAATTGCCTGATAAAGAAGATACTAGTAATAGTGCAAACGTTATGCTTAAGAGATCTAAAATCAAGTATAAATGAGGCGGTTTAAATTAATATTTCCACTTGACATATTGATTGTCAACTAAGTGTATGATGTGTTTGGCATTGAAAAAGGGTTCCGTAATTGGAACCCGAAATATCTGCAAAAATCATGATGACAGTGGATTCAAATATTTCGGTACGCAATCCAAAAATCAGGTAAATTGTTTATTTCCTGTCTCGCAACATGTTTCTTTTAAAACTGAGCTGCATGGTTAATTCACCCTGCTTAAATAGCCTTGATTGAGCAGCTCGGACGTTATTGGTTAACGGAAAATTTTGCTTGATTTGCATTGATGCCGCGTAAATGGAATTGAATTTAATTTTCGTAATATGTCGGCGAAATGTTTTGTGTCGTTACATAGGTAATACTCCAAACAGCGTGCTGTTACACGCTACACTACGGGTTAAGATAAAACAATTTACAGTTATGATCTTCGAAGAGATTCGTTATGAGTGCCTTGAAGAGGTCAACGTGTGGTGGTGCTGTTGTGGAGGAAGATATTTATCAGACTGTAAACGCCCCGGCTTCAAGTAAATGCAGTACGACGTTACAAACTCGGTTAAGGTGCTCTGAATTGAGATTTGTTACTGATAGAGAGCTCTTAAGAGGGCCTCGTAATGCGTTCTCCTGAATTGTTCAGAGTGTGAAGATGTTCTAGAGCCTTGGGTGGACTCTGGTTGTTGTTGCTCCCGTGGTTGAGTTGTAATCACGATGTGGATAACGTCGTTCAGGTTCTGCAATTAATTGGCTCGTCTCGCTGGTTATACCGCAACAAGGTGAGTCACGGATGTAGCCAATTGTTGGTGAAACTATCAAATCACCAGCGTAGGTATTGACAGCCGACAGAGCGCACACGCGTGAAGCAGGTAGAATGCAAATGCCACAACTGACTTGCATGGTAAATTACCGTGCTTAAATAGCATGCAATATGTCTACTTGCACACTATTAGTTAAACGTGGTTAAACGGCAATTTCGCTTTTTTCTCATTGGTGCAACGTAAATAAATTTGAATTTAATTTACGCAATATGTCGGCGATTGATTTGTGTCGTTACAACACTTTCTTCTCTGAAAAAAAAAGAAAAATATTCCTCTCTGCGAGGCTAGATAAGAAATGCATGACAGAGTTCGAACCAAGTTAAGCAAAAATATGATGAACCATAAGTGCTGGGCTTAAATATGCTTATTGGTTGCTTCAACAATGATATGATGCCAGGTAACCACTAGGAATTGCTACACAAATTGTTAGCTCTAGTGGACGGTCAGAGCACGTGAGGCAAAATAGAGCAGTGTAAGTTTTTTGGAGCCGCAGCGTGAAGATTTCGAGGTAAATCGCCCCTGAATTTGCCAGGTTTAAGTTAAAAACCTAAGCAGGTTGGATCGTTGTCAATGTGTTTGTATACGACCAAAGGAGCTAGAGTGCTCGACGCTGTGGTCATGACATTTGTAGAGTGGTCTTTGTGCAATTGATAAAGTTGAGATATGCATTGAAAGTGGCCTGTACCATGATATGTAGCTGATCATTACTTAGTGTTGCTACACGAAAGCGTTAGCTCTAAGTAGCTGGTAATACCAAAATAGGCAGTGTAATGTCATGTGTGAGAAAAACATTTTTATGTAAAAATATATACATTAAAATCTAAGGTAACTGCATAAAACTATGTACACGAACATTGCCTCAGAGATGGCATAATACCAAAGAACTGTTCAAAAATGCTGCACAATTGTTAGCTAAGAACAGCTGGTTATGCCACGTGAGACAAATACTAAAAATAACGAAAGGTTAAAAAAAATTTTATAGTTAATGTTTATGTTTTAAAAAAATTAATTACGCGTTATACAAAGCAGGTTATTAAGATTGTGGGCAGACGGAGCCTGAGACGTGTGTAAAAGGTTGAACGCTCTCAGGATCAGGTGGTTCGATAAACGGTTTTAACCTGTCTATGCTTACTGATGTCGGTGTAGCGCCTTGCATTATGATGAAATATTTTGGTTGTTTGAGCAAAATCGGGTAAGGACCGCGATGTTTTGGCTGTAGTGGTGCAACAGTACGGCTGTTGCGAACGAGCGCGCCTCTTGCAGCGTATGCTGTAAGAACGAAGACTGGACGAGGCGTGTGTCTCAGCTGCTGTTCGGACATGTTACCGAAATGAAGTCGAAGGCGGGTAGTTCGTCTTGTGGGTCATCTTGTGCCGGTAGTAGACGTGGGAGCTGACTAGGCAGGCGTAGATCCATGCCATACAAGAGTTGTGACGCAGAGGTTTTAATGGGTTCACGAGTACTGGGGAAACGCATGGTGCCAGAATCAAAGCAGAAGTGCATCGACCCAAAGCCATTAATGGACGAGGATGCTACAGTTGCCTTTGATTCCCATATATCTTCAACATGCCAGCCAGTCGGGGATGGTAGGCAGTCGTCTGGCGTAAGATGCATCCCATGTACCGCAAGGTGGTTTTGAAACGATCAGATGAGAATCAAGTGCCTCTGTCCGTGCTGACCTCATTGGGAACACTATAATTGGATATCCATGCAAAGGTAAAACCGTTAGTTGCTTCGTCTGCAGAAATGGTGTCAAGAGGTAATGCCGCAGGACACCGTGTAAATCTATCGATTATAGTTAGAAAGTAGCTGAAACCTTGAACCTTTGTCAGATGAACTATGTCGATTTGGACGATGGCTAGGCGAGAAGTAGACCGAAAATTTTGCAACTTAGAACGGGTGTGTCGTGTGATCTTGTTTTTCTGACAAATAGCACACTCGGAGACCCATCGCTTAACGTTCTGCCTAAGTCTGTGAACCCAGAAACAACCTGAAAGAAGTCGGACAGTCGCTTGGCTTCCTGGGTGAGAAATTGAGTGAATTGAATCGAAAACTTTTCTCTGAAAGCTGGTCGGCAGAACTGGCTTGTTGGGCTGCGTACCCGTGAAGTAAACAATTGGTAAGCCTTTCCAGAGACTGCATATGAACTTGGTTGGGTGACGGGCTATTGATCTTTGAATGTGAATGTCACCGCTTTGTTCCGTTTGCAGGAGGGTTGGCGTTAGTGCAGGTTCACTGAGTGTCACTGAGTTGACAGTGAATGGCGACGGCGAAGGTGGTTGTAAAGAGACGACTGGCATGGAAAGGACATCTGCTATGAAGTTCTCTTTGCCCTTCACGTGAAAGATGTCAAATTGCCATTCGCTTAGACGTTTAAGCTGTCTTTCCACTCTGGCAGGTTACTTGGAGATAGATGAAGTTGCGTTTCGAAGTGCGCTAACTAATGGTGCATGATCTGTGAAAACAACAAATCTGCTACTGCCAATGATGCTGATAAAATGGCGCACTGCGTCGTGGATGGCGAGAAGGTCTCGACCGAAAGTGTTGTAACTCGTTTCTACTGGTTGGAGATTACGTGAGTAGAAACTGATAGGCTTCCGAACTCCATAGAACACTTGTTCCAACGTGGCTACATTAGCGAATTCAGAAGCAACTGTCGTGAGTAGAAATGGTTTTTGAAAATCTGGATGTGTTAGCATTGTGGCATTTGCTAAAGAGTTGATGGCGAGTCGAAGTAATTCCTTGTCTTCGGATGACCATGCAATGATCGAATTCTTGCTAAGTCCTTTTCGGTTCCGCAGGTGCCTGCACAAAGGATAAAGTTGTTTTCAAAGGCCCGGAAGGTACTTGCGATAATAGTTTAGTACTCCCAGGATTTTCTGCAACTCACTAACAGTCCTCGGTGACTTGATATTTTTGATTGAATTCGTCTTTGAGGGCAACGGTTGAATACCTTGGGCCGTGATACGATGCCCTAAGAAGTCCACGGATGTAGTTGCAATCTGAGTCTTGTCACAGTTGATCTTGAGTCCGTGGTTGGATAAGCGTGAGAGGACATTTCGTAGATGCTTCGCATGAGATTCTAGATCTGGACTGAATACCATAATGTCATCTAGATATGACATACAATAAGCAGAGTCGTCGTGAAGTATGTTGTCTATGAATCTTTGAAATGTCTGAGTAGCACACTTAAGTCCAAAAGGCATGTAAAGATATTCAAAAAGGCCAAATGGAGTGATTACTGCAGTTTTCTCGATATCCTCGAGTGCTACCGGGATGTGATGGTAGGCTTGTCTGAGGTCAATCTCTGAAAAGAAATTGATGCCGTTGTGTTTTTCAAGTAAAGTGTTAATATTTGGAATAGGATATGAATCAGATTTTGTCACTGAATTTAGCTTACGGTAGTCTCCGCAAGTACTGTACGATCCGTTTGATTTGGAGACTAAGTGCAGTGGTGACGTCCATGAACTTTTCGATGGTCTGATGATTCCCTCTTCCAAAAGCCTTGAGAATTCTTCTTGTGCAGCTTTCAGCTTAGCAGGGGCCTCTGGTCGCTTCTTGAGTGCAATAGGTTGTCCTTCTGTGACGATATGGTGCATCGTGTTGGAGACTCGTAGCTCTGACTTGTTAAGATCGAAAAGCGACTTGTATTTTTGAAGAGCTGCTGATATCTCTGCTGAATGATGCACTGGGGTTGGCTGAATGACATGTAACTCCAAACGCTTGGAGGCAAGTGTCCAAAAACTTTGCTCAAGTCCGGTGGAGGGGTCGATGGTCTTTTGATTGTCAAGATCAACAATGAGCCAAAATTTCAGAAGGAAATCAAAGCCTATTATATTATGTGAGACCTTGGCAATCATGAAGTTGTGGGAAAATTCATGTCGTAGACCTATGTTGAGTGTGCGGTACAGGCGGCCATAAGTTGGTATGGGCTCGCCTGTAGCTGTTTCGAGAAGAACGCCTATCGACATCTTGGTCATTGAATCACCCTTGAAAACTGAGACTGCTGCACCTGTATCTACGATGAACTCTTCGCCAGTTTTGAATTCAAGAAGGTGCAGAAGCTCGTTGGGCTGTTTGGCCGGATCATGCAAACAAGTAGGATGGTGATGGCGACCAGCGTTGTCCGTTTGGTTCTCTATGTGAAAAATTCGGTGTGGACGAAAAGAGTCGACAGGGATGTCGGATTGTAGTTGGCTTCTTCCCTGTGGCGCCGTTGATGCCGTTGATGCCGTTGATGCGCAGAAAGCACAGTCTTCTACTTCCTGCGCCAGACGTTTCCCGATCTTGATGCACCCTTGCGACTGTGGCTGTTGTCGTTTCCGTCAACTGTGGAAATTAGCACTCATTCGGAAATTCTTCGGAACGACAAAGAAAGACTTGGCATGAATAAAAAACTTCTGCTGATTATAACACCAGTTCTTTGGGGCATATTTGTTAAAGGATTGCGGGGATCTCGGGCTTGGGAATAAATTTGTGTGGAGCATTCAGTTGATTTAGCGCGGATTTCGTAATGGCCAATCCTATTAGAACTTTAGCCATGTTCGCCACTGTCTTCTCTTAAGAGGAGAATCTATCATCTTGCGGGAGTGAAGAAAAGAATGATGGATTCACTTTGGGTTCCAAAGTCCATTATTCTAACTCACATCTCTCAGATAAGTCATCTATAGAGAGAGTGTTGGGAAGTTGTCTGGCAAAGAGTTTTAATGCTTGTGGAAGATTGTTAATAAAAACAACTATAGCCTCATGGTCCGAAATGTTGGTTTTATACCAACGTTTCCGTAATTCCCTCAAAATTTCGATGGGGCCCAGGTTTGGAATGTCTAACTGCGCATATTTATTTATTATCTGCTCAGTTTCTGTGGGCCCAAAATGGGATTAGGTAGCTTCCTAATGGCCTCAAGCTTAGGATAAATCCGTCGCTGCAATTCAGGAGGTAGTTTAGCAAAAACCTTCGACAGTTTTTGATGACTGTCATAATCAGGAAACGGGGAGAAAGCGGAGTCTACGCGCATAAAGAATAGTTCACTATCTCCATCCCAAACAGGAACATCAATATCTAAAATTGGACCTGACATTCTAACAACCTTACGGGATCTTAAAAGCATAAATTTATAAGCAATATGAAAATGTATAAATATACTTTAACGAAACGCTTACCCACAAACAGCTTCCACAGTTGAATGAGCGCAGAACACAGATGAATTAGTTCCTTCACAAAACACGTCACAGTAACTGCTTCCAAAAATTGAAATTATCCGCAATTGAGCCTGTCGAGTACGTACGGTGCAGTTTTGTACGTAGGAAAGTTGAACAGAGGGCCTGTTGGCCTTTGATGCCAATGTATTATTATTATTATACCCCCAAAAAAATTCACCAGAAATCCACGAATATATACCCAACAAAATTCCCAGAAGACCACGATCAGGGTAAAGAAAACGCAAATGTTAATCTATTTTTATCCCAAATAAATGAAAAAGAAAGTCAATTTTATTTATACCAAAAAAACAGAACAATAATCAATATCCTGGCGCGGTCGCCAATTTTGTAAACGCCCCGGCTTCAAGTAAATGCCGTACGACGTTACAAACTCGGTTAAAGTGCTATGGATGTAGAGTTATTGTTCTGATGGGGCCCTTAACAGGGCCGGTCGTGCGTTCTCCGGCAAATGCCGAGAATGATCCTGCAGAGTGAAGATGTCCTAGAGCCTTGGGTTGACTCTGGCTGTGGTTCCTTCTGTTGTTGCGTTGTAATCTTGATGTGGAAAACTTCGTTGAAGTTCTGCATTAATTGGCTCGTCTCGCTGGTTGTACCGCAACAAGATGAGTCACGGATGTTGCCAATTGTTGGTGAAACAAATCCAATAACCAGCGTAGGTAATGACAGCCGACAGCACGCACACGTAACGCAAAGCAGAAGGCAAATGCGACAACTGACTTGAATGGTAAATTTGCCGTGCTTAAATAGCCATGCCATAGTAATATATGTCTACTTGCACACTATTGGTTAACGACAAGTTTCGCTTTTTTCTCATTGGTGCAACGTAAATAAAATTGAATTTAATTTACGCAATATGTCGGCAATTAATTTGTGTCTTTACACTTTTATCAATGCGCTCTGCAATTTTATAAATATAATTTTGGAAAATGGGAAATTACCAATCCATATTATAACAATAGTAGCTAAACCGTTGCCAAAAGTAAGGAAGGGAACGTGCGCTAGTGATTATAGACTAATTTCTATTATCACTCAATTTTTTATGATAATGGAACGTCTGATAATAGATTATTTAGAATGTATGTTGCCGGTTTATTTTGATACAAGTCAACATGGCTTTACGAAAGATAGATCGACAATTACTAATATGCTTTCTATGTGGAAACATGTAATCACACTAGATGAGAAAAATTTAGATGCATTAATTGTATTTATAGATATCTCAAAAGCTTTTGACTCTATATCTTTTGATGCTAATTTGAATCCGATTAATTTATTGAATATTGATCCGAATATTTTTAGATTACTTAGAAACTATTTATACAATCAAAGAATGAGTATTCAAGTAAATGATTTGATATCAAAATCGAAAAGAGTAACAAGTGGAATTCTGCAGGGATAAATTTGGGGCCAATTTTATTTAAAATCGTATATGCACATTTGGAAACTAAGATCCTTAACGGTCGAGTTTGCAAATTTGCTGATGATTTAAAAATAATCTTTCCAATTGATCCAAAAAATGTCGACTTCTCCAAAAATAATGTGACACTAGATTTTTATGATTTAAGTAGATATTTGATAACACTAGGGCTGAGAATAAACAGTAAAAAGACGAGAGCTTTAAAAATATGTAATAGAACAGAATTTAGTTATATTTATTTTCATGATGCTGTGATTAATGATGTTTTTGAGATTAAACTTCTGCAAGAAATGAAGGATTTAGGCATAAATATTCAATTTACAGCTTCAGCTGAGAGATATTGAAAGGATAGTAGGCAGTGCCAAGAGCAGATGAGCACTACTAAATTGAAATATCTTATCGAATGATATAAAATTTTATATGTATATAATTTGGATTAGACCGATACTAAAATATGCTGCCGCTACTTGGAATCCATTGAAAAAGGGTTTGTTAAAGAAAAGTTGTACAACAAATTAGCTCAATCTCCTGCACTATATACGCCACTAGATTACAGTTTTTATCACTGTAAACTTTATAGTTTTGGAGGATGTGCTATTGCATAAAATTTTCCATTTGAACCAGTGGACTGGAGCCTATATAGATCAAATAAGAAAGGTTCATGAAGATGGAGCTAGATTTGTACATTTGGTGATGTCTTTTAAATTTTTATGCACTGAACTAGAGAAAATGAACAACACTGCTGATATTTTTAATTTTGATTATAATAATACTTTCTAATGTTTGCACAAAAGACAAGGATAATTGTGATCAACAACATATCTTCTGAGATTTTTATTTCCACATTCTGTATTATTAAAATTGAAATGTTATGCATTATATCATCATGTTAGTCAACAATAGATATAATCAATTGCTAGTCATGGTTCTCATTTTTCCATAATGTTACAATTGAATTATAAATTAATTTTTCATATTTCGATGATAAATCTATTACTCTTTATATAATCAATTATTGTACAAATGTAATTAATTAATAAAACCGTTTTTCCTATATCATAATAACTATACGAAAATTGATATGACGCATGCAGTGATATTGTAACACACGGCTCCGTGTTACAACCAAACGAAGGTCGATTTTTATAAGCGCTGTTCTCTTTAAGGTCAAATATTCTAATAATAGCCACCATTGATAATGTAAGGGGTTTTTCGCTGGTTGTTTTCTTGTTCGTGATTTCATACCCGTCCTAAATATCAATGGTGGCTATTATTACTACCCGTGCACCTAATCAGTCTCTGATCTTCTTCGGATGGTTGATGTGAGAAGGAAAAAACATCTGGTCATACGTATATTCTACACAATGTTGCAACTACAAATATAATTCAGAGATAGTCCAATTTGACCATATGTTGGTCGGCAATAAAAAAACAGATTTTAACATAAATTTATATCTTAAACACCATTCACAGTTAAACTAAATTGTCCGTCTTCTAGACGGCAAGAATTAAAATGATTTATGTTTATAAAGTAACATGTTTCGCACACAAGCAGTTATTCTTACACAAATGTCTGGATCGTAATGAGAATAGTCAAATGATTGAAAATACATGATAATATGAACATAGTAAAATTATTTATGTTTATAAAGAAAAATGTTTTACACACAAGTGGTTATTCTTACACAAATGTCTGGATTGTAATGAGTAGTCAAACGATCAAAGATACATGATAATATGAGCCTAGTAAAATTATTTATGTTTATAAAGGAAAATGTTTTGTGTAATCCGTTTAAAGACTTTTATGACAAAAACTCAAAGAATACATGATGATGTTAATGGAGTTAACATTGAAAGTTATCACTAAAATTGAACATGGAAACCGTTTAAAGATTTAAATGACAAACAACTCACAAATGTTTAGTTCCTTGCTTTCTATAGTAAACAATCAATCATTTTCATAGTAACGAATAATCCGATTAAGCGAGATAAATTCACTGTGACACAATAGTCCACCGCGTGATCCTCTCGGATCGCGCGCGGTTCTGTCTATTTTATAAAAACCCTATTAATTACAAATAAAATTGCAGTTCAAGAAATATCGATTAAAACTGCTTGAGACTAACAGAGATTGTTTCTAAAATCACAGTTAAGAGAAATATTGTTTAAGGACAGAGTTAGAATATTTGACCTTAAAGAGAACAGCGTTTATAAAAATCGACCTTCGTTGGGTTGTAACACGGAGCCGCATGTTACAATATTACAGCCGAACTTTCTGATGTTGATATATTGTACAGTAAAACTAGAGAGATTTACTTATCTATATGAGACTAATTGCACATATTGATGTGATGTGGTATCTTTTCTATATTGTACATTTTCCAATATTATTATCTATTTGATGGAACACGTCAGGTTTGAATTTAAATAAAGATATTCTATTCTATTCTATTTACAAAATTTGGATGTCTCAAAGTCATTCTAGGCACTGGCTTTTTGTGTCTAATTTGTGGGCACGTGATACTTTTAAAAGATGCACGCTAAACAAGTATAAATGAAGAAAAAGGATGTGTTAATTGCTGTTTAATGGCCTTGACTAGTGTTTCTTTTGAAGGTTTGCGGAGTACGGTCATCATATGTTGAATCTCCGCGATTTGCGTTCACGGTTTTTCGTTTTGCACTTCCAGTTTCGCAAAGATCCGATTGATCCCCAGTTCCATATACACATTAATTTGTCTTCGTTTACGCCGCTTGCGAATTCTTCTTTCACTACCGAATGCTTCAAAATCGTTTATAATAACCACTGGAAATGAGGTCCGATCAAATCCTTGTGGACTGGCAACGTATCGGTCCGCTCTTTCCTGTACCATCCACAGGCCTCTAATCGCATATGCACAGTGAAATTCGCACAATAGAAGATTTAAGCAAATTTGGTAACCGGGGCCTTGGTGATGCCTCATGAGATCGTAAGTTTGCCACTTCATCAAACGTGGTACTTCTATGTTCATCGCGTAATAATTTGTAGGTATAACTTCATCGATAACATCCATGTTTGAAGTATGCGAAGTATTTTGGAAAAACTGTAAGTGGAGTTTACAAGTTACGATTCAGAAATTAATGGCGCCTATATTCTATTGTCTGAATGATTACAGTGAATACAACTGAGGGAGGCAAACAGATCAAATAGTAACTGAGTGAGTGTTTTCATGTGCTCCATGCATTCTCGATACCGGCTCCATGATGAATTGATATATCGTATTCGTCGAGCTTTTCAATAGCTCGGAGTACTCGTTTCTTCTCAATACACAGAGATTTCTAATGCAATAGTGCTTTGTGGCCAGTAAAGACGTCTATATGTCCACCGATGACAAATTGTTTAAATTTGGTAGTGCCCATTGTACGACCAATTTTTCGGTTTCTGTGACGGTATTGTTTTGATCCGCCTTAGTAAATGTGCGATTTATATATTGCGCCGGACGTCTGTCCGCTTAGAAAACTGCTCATATGCCAATATCTGACGCGTCTATACAATTGACATACTACCTACCGGGAAGTCAAAATAATTGCGTCTATTATTTCTCTTTGCCCTTCTCGTCCGACAAAACGTTATCTTGGCACTAGTTAACTTAGACAAGAGGTGCTGCGTAACCGCCACCCATGCAAGATATGGTCTATAAAAATTCACCATACTATCAAACAGATGCAATTTCTTTCTAATATTAGGCACTAGATAATACTTATTGTGGTGTACATTTGAATTTAATGGCATACATCTCTCAGCTGAGACTGATAGACTCATTAACCACCACTTGCCGACCTATCTGAACGTTTTCTGGATTAAAATGTAATCGCCATTCTACGGCTTAGGAAAACATATTTTGCAGCCAAATACTTAATTTGTGTACAGTATTGGCCATGGAATAACATCGTCAGCGCAAGCTGTTGTACAGGGTAAGTTGGACACGAAAGAGTCCATTATTCTTTGGAATATTTTCGGTGCATTCTTGAAATCAAATGGCACCCGAATGAATTAAAAATGACCTTGGGGAACCTGTACCACTAACTTCCATCGGTCTTCAGTCCGAAAACCAATTTTCTAAAATCCCTGTTTAAGGTCAAGCACAGAAAATCATTTGCACCCCGCTAGCTGTAGGATAAGCTCAGACAAAGCTGGCGTGGGATACGGGTCAGATTTATTCACCAAGTATAATGGCCGGAAATCAGCCAATGGTCGAAGCGAACCCTGCTTTTCGTAAAGTTTACCATCGGTGCACGAAAAACAGATAAGGATGTTTCAAGAATGCCGACCTCTATCATCTCTTAATTTGCCAGAATCGCTGATGCTGGCTTATTTGGAGGAGTACCATATACATTTGGTTGTTCGTAAACTTCAATTAATTCTATCCATTGTTTAAAGCGTTCAATAATTGTTCCTGGGTATTCGCTAAAATCAGGAAGTTGGAAGATAGTGTGTCATTGGATTTGAAACTCTTTACAAAACACGGGCAGACAACTGGTATCCTCCTGCACATAAGACCTGCATATCAACTTTGTGGAATTCGTACTTTCCGGCCTCGAGAGGCATATTCGTTTATTTTGACAATATATCGTCTTAACTCATTTTGTAATTAAATCAAGAAGTAGTATTTGCTACAACAAACGAAATGTAGTAGGTATCTTCATTTATAAATAATTTAGTGTCCCATTAGCCCCGCAGCCAACATCGACAAGCCCGATGCCGGATAAAAATTTTATCTCGTAGTTTTTACATTGTTCAACGGCCAAATCGTTGGTAATGCCGTTACATCAGCTTCAGTATCCGATTGCATTATTACTGGCTGTCCGCTGAAAAGTTCTAAAATTTTAACTATACTAAAATTCTTTACATGTGGTAGCGTCTCCCATACTTCTTTCTCTCGAAGGCCATCTGATTCTGAACACATTTTAGGTTTCTCTGCTGGTCTTCTCTCGATCTACACATTTGAGACTCCAAAGGATTTATGATTCGGGCAGGATCTCTACTATCCTTTTTGAGAAGATGGTGGACCCTATTTCACCATTGAACTGGCCGTTCTCTAGGAGCAATATGCTGGTTTTGCTGTCCCTTAGATGATGTGTTCCTTGTAGTTGTTGTCTTTACATATTGACCTTGCTTCAGCGCCACTGGCTGTTGCCTCTTTCGTGGACTTGCTGATTATGCTTTGCGAAATTTCAGTAAGGTATGTCGGTCCTGCCGCATGTTGTAACGGGACCTATGCGTGGAGTCATAGCTGTCAATTTGTTGGTGATTTTGGGAGCCGCAATTCTTTCTTTCAGGCCTCTCTAGGCGCTGGATATTGCCCCATACATGGTAGGATCCAGAAGAATAAACATTATGATCTCGTGCGGTTGAAACCCGGGCAAAAACTCAGTTAGCTTGGACAAACATCGCTTGATGCGTGCCACTTATTCGTTATTTCAACGTGAGTTCGGTGTACTAGTATGACAAATAGGCGTTGCTTGTCTTTGGTGAATCATCCGTTTTTATTATTAACCATTAATAATAAATTATACATCTCATCTTAAGCCTGGCATATTGTGGACTTCTCATTTGGTCAACAAATCAGGTTACTTTGAATTTAAATTCTCTCATTACGAAATGTGAATTTTTAGCTCATTGTGAAGGGGCAGACGACTTCAGAAAATATTTATCCGTTTATCGAATTAAGCATCCTTCTATAGTCTCCATATTTTAAAAGATTGGATGCCGTTCTCAAATATGAGGAAATTCAATATTTCCGAGAGAACTATATTATGTTAGCTTAGGCTGGATATTGAAAAGTTTAGCATTCCAATGTCTATGGGGCTTTTGAAAACATCAATCTCAAGAAAAATGTGTAACCTAAAATAAGTTAGGACCCGAAATCAGGAATGTATGTTAACGAGAGCGTAGTAGCCTACACAATATATGGCGAATATGCCGATCTTAGGACCAGTGTAAGATTCGTCACTGTGGTACCATTTACACAAAAAAGCACATAGAGTTTAAGTATTCACATACTTGAGGCCAAACAAAATGGGATCTGCGCCACCTATCCCCATTGATCTGCTTCAATTAAACGATAGGAGGCTTTAAAAAGTCATGTCACGATTTCGGGTTCTTAATAGGCTTAACATGCTAAATAATTGGCACTACAAATATAACCTTAATGACCCATCGAAATGGTATAGATAGTACCAAAAATGGTCAGCTTGGTAAAGGCGAAATGACGAGCTGCATCTTTTATAAAAGTATGTAAGTAAAGTTGGAAAGGTGGTACGAGACTTCTAGTGATTGACAACTCTCCAAAGTAAGAGAAAGACTACTGTTTGGAGCTGCTGAGGCAGCGGTTGCTTCACTAACACTCACAAGTGTTTCATGAACGTGAATATTAGATTATTCGAAAATTGTTGGTACGAAGACTACATTGATATAAAGGAGCCCACAATCAGCCGGTATAGTAGTGAAAGTCCACTTAAGTGGAGATCTAGAGGAGTTTTCCAGTTTGAATGACAACAAAATTGTCCTTTGGGACGAATTGTCTGGATTCAGGTTAGTAATTAACACAGGTGCGAAAAAAAGCAAAGTCAGGTCAGGTCTTGTAGAACTAAATTAAACAATATCTGATTTTCAAATGCTGGCCGTCACTGATAGCAGTATGTAAATCAACTTGATTGAGGAATTGTCTGTGACATCAATGCAGATGACTTCTATATATTGGAACTATCTAGTCGTCAATGTAGCAGACAACATAAATGGTATGGATATTTTAATTTATGTTAATTTTGCTTTGAATTTTAATACTTGAAATTTGGGTACGTGTACTAGAGTTATGAATCAAACAGAGGCTAGGATTAATATCACAGAGTAGAGCACCAAAAGGAGTCAGTGAAAACCTTAACCATTCCACCTCAACGCGCAGCTTTAAAGTAGATTCAAATTAAATTCGTAAAAATTTTATATTTCAGCGACTGTGTGATATATCTGCATTAAATTGATCCGATAAAACAGTTGGCGTTCACGATCATTCTATAATTTTGCGTGCAAACCGTTATTGATATAAGAACAATTAGGTACCCCCACAGCTATGTGTGTGAATAAAGAGAAAATAAAATAGTTTGGATAAAGGCAACCAGATTGAATATATTGTCGTGTAGGCTTATCTGTGGGCACACTTAGAAATGCGATAAAACGCCCAGCTACAAGCAAGACGAGAAGCGTTATGTCAAAATACTACATAACCTAAGATTGGGCATTGCATGTCGTTATCCCTTAGGAGATCAGGAAGAATTGCATGACTTTACTTTTATGAAAAACTGTTTAAAGTTAGAAGAATGAATTAGAAAATTAGTGAAATAGCTGGTAAGTAGGATTTGGTATGTATGAATCGTTGCGTTCCACAATTTATCCGGGTGGACAAAGAAAAAAAAAGACCAGCTCAATAACTAAAATACTGAGGTCACATTTAAATCACAAACTCTGGGTGTTAAAATGGCGAGTGTTTAAGCCAAAATGGAAGACGTATCAAATGATGCAGTAGTGTTTTTTGAAACAACATCATCTAGAAGAATGCTTCGAAAACCAGCGAGGGGAGATAACATCTATTTTTAGCCGATTAAAAAAAACACTTTGGGTCTCTATGTGTTAAAAACTACCCTGTAATCATGTCATTAACAATTTTCTATTTGAATTTGAATTACACGTTACTATCTAAAAACAAATGGCACGTACAAATTCAATTATTTTAAATCTCGGAACATTCTATGTTGAAATTGATGTTATGCAAATTTTCTTATTTCGTTATTGCTTTCAGATTTTAATTTTATGAACTTAAGTTCCGTGAGTTGTTTACAAAAGCTTAGCTTATGCTATGGTTGGTTAAGCATCGGTTTCTGTTATTTATCCATTTGTTTATTGTAAAATATAAGCCTTCATTCCAAACTGCAAGTTTTTATTACCACTGTGGTCGGACTAATAATACCAGAGCATATTCATCCGTTATCCGTATTAAAACTCGTCTTATAATGTGTGAAATTTATGACATTATGGATGACGGTCTAAAATCGGAGGACATTGATTATAACCCGATAACCTAAATTAATATAGTTTTGTGTGTTAAAATGAATTGCTTGTAATGTCAGCCTCAATATAGCATTCACGAAACACGTATTTGGCTGTATTCCTATAGTCTAATGACGGAGGATGGGAAATTAGGACATGGTTTTAGCGGAAACGTTGTACTGCTACAATTGAAATCCCGATATCTTTTTATACTCATTGTGATTACCTTTTTTATTAAAGTTATTGTAGCCTGTTTTGATCTCCATCGCAGTAACTTTCTATGCATAGTTATTTGTGTATAGATTTTTAATAGCTATCATCGATATATTGCAATGTCTTGACCTGGATAAAAGCGAATTATTAAAACATGTTGTTTATACATTTTTTGCCATGTTTACGTTCGTTCATCATCACCAGCATTACTGAAAACTGTTCATATTAATCTGACTATAACTTATGTTAAATTATATTTTCGATCACATTAAATATATCATGTTTACATTGTAAATGAAATTATTAAAATAATTGAATTTGTAAACAAAATATTTGTTTTTAGAAAGTAACGTGAAATTCTAACGCCAATAGAAAATTGTTAATGACATGTTTACAAAGTAATTTTTGACACCTAGAGACTCAAATTAATTTTAAAAATTGGCCAAAAATAGATGTCGTCTCAACTCGCTGGTTTTCGAAGCATTCTTCTAGATGATTTTATTTTAAAAAAACATTACTGCATCATTTGACACATCTTCCATTTTGGCTTAAACACCCTCCTTTTTAACACCCAGAATTTGCGATTCATATGTGGTTTTAGTATTTTAGCTATTAAGCTGGTCTTTTTTCTTCCCTTGTCCACTCAGATAAAATGTGAATTTTTTTTCTGAAGCATTTTTCTAACTTTGTACGTTTCTTCATACAAATAAATTCATGCAATTCTTTCTGATCCCCCAAGAGATAAAGGCATGCAATGCCTAATCGTAGATTAAGTAGCATTTTGACATAACGCTTCACGTTTTGGTTGAAGCTCGGCGATTCATCTCGCCTGATTTATCCGAACAAATTAATGAAGATATCACACAGTCGCTGAAATATAAAGTTTTTACGAATTTAATTTGAATCGACTTTAATAGCTGAGCTTTGGGTGGAATGTTTAAGGTTTTTACTGACTCCTTTTGGTGCTCTACTATGTGATATTAATCCTAGCCTCTGCTTGATTCATAACTCTCGTAAACGTACTCAAATTTCGAGTATTAAGATACAAAGCGAAATTAAAATGGACTTAAATTTCAATACTATTTATGTTGTCTGCTAAATTGGCGACTAGATTGTAGGAGGTTTTGTAGTTAATGTTAGAGGTTCTGCGGGCTAGCTGTCTATTTAGTGAGGTTGTGCCTTCCTACCTATACTTGGTAGCTGTTATTATAATCCGCGTTCATGATTAATCCCTGGCTCCTTTCCGAAGGGTCACGTGAGAAATCTCAGTCAAAATGTCATTCCTTTATTGAACACAATGTTGCAAAGCAACGATAAAAATCGCATAAAAGTAATCACAATAAGCACAAAATATATATCCAGGTTTGCGAATTCACAATAATCCACTGTATGCTAGATTTTGAGTTTTAAATCGCATAAATCCACTGAACTGTAGGGCTTCGGATAAATGATTGAGAAATACACAAAATATAAATCCAGAAAGACTTAGCTGAACTGTTAGTGGTTATGTAAGAATGATTAAAGCACACAAAATATTTAAATCCTGGCTTTGAGCATTATATCACATAAGTCCACTGCATGTTACCGGCGTATTGCGCGAGGGTGTCGCTTTTATTAGACAAAACCCTATTAATTACAATTAAATTTGCAGTTCAAGAAATCTCAATTAAAACTGCTTGAAACTAACAAAGATTGTTGCTAAAATCACAGTTACGATAAATATTGTGTAAAACCAGAATTAGCCTATGTGACCTTAAAGAGAACTATATTTGTCAAAATTGAATTTCGTTGGGTTGTAACGCGGAGCCGCGTGTTACAAGATAGTTCCAATATATGGAAGGCATCTGCATTGATGTCACAGACAATTCCTCAACCAAGTTGATTTTTATACAGCTATCAGTCATGGCCAGCAGTTTAAAATAAAATATTGATTAATTTATTTCTGCAAGACCTGACCTCACTAGGCTTGTTATTATTGTTGTTATTCAAGCTGGCAATCCCATCTAGATCTCCACTTAAGCGTACTTTCACTACTATGCCGGCTGATTTTGTGTATCAATGTTACATATCAATGTTTATATATATATATATATATATATATATATATATATATATATATATATATATTATATATATATATTTTATATATTATATATATATTCATATATATTACTTATTTATATATATTTATATATGTATTTATTGTTATATCAATGTAGTCTTCTGTAACGACACAAATCAATCGCCGACATATTGCGTAAATTAAATTCAAATTTATTTACGTTGCACCAATGAGAAAAAAGCAAATTGCCGTTTAACCACGTCTAACCACGTTTAACCAATAGTATGCAAGTACACATATTGCATGCTATTTAAGCACGGTAATTTACCATGCAAGTCAGTTGTGGCATTTGCCTTCTACCTGCTTCACGCGTGTGCGTTCTGTCGGTTGTCAATACATGTGCGCTCTGTCGGCTGTCAGTATCTACTCATCTTGTTGCGGGATACCGGAGAGACGAGCCAATTGAGTGCAGGACCTGCAGGACACCATCCACAACACGATCACAGCTCAACCACGGGAGCAACAAATCAACCAGAGTCCACCCAAGGCTCTAGGACATCTTCAAAGCTGAAGACTCAAAGCGAACGCATTACCCGGCCCTCTTAAGGGCCCCCATATCAGTAACTAATCTCTATTCAGAGCACCTTAACCGAGTTTGTAACGTCGTACGGCATTTACTTGAAGCCGGGGCGTTTACAAAATTGGCGACCGCGCCAGGATATTGATTATTTATCTGATTTTTTTGGGTATAAATAAATTGACTTTCTTCTTCATTTGTTTGGGATAAATCGACTAACATTTGCGTTTTCTTTACCCTGATCCTGTTTTTCTGTTGGGTATATATTCGTGAATTTGTGGTGTTCGTCTTCCCTAAAGGAAAATTTCAAATTTTGGAAGCAGTGTGTTATTCTTGCTGTTGAAAATAATAATTCATTGGCACTAAAGGCCAACGGGGCCTCTGTTCGTCTTCCCTAAAGGAAAATTTCAAATTTTGGAAGCAGTGTGTTATTCTTGCTGTTGAAAATAATAATTCATTGGCACTAAAGGCCAACGGGGCCTCTGTTCGTCTTCCCTACAGGACAATTTCAATTTTTTGGAAGGAGTGACGCTGTTCTGTGTTGAAATAATAATACATTGTCATCAAAGGCCATCGGGGCCTCTGTTCGTTTTTTTTCCTTTTGTACTGGACAATATCAAGCAACAGTGGAAGCTGTTTGTGGGTAAGCGTTTCGTTATATATTTATACATTTATATATACATTTTCATATTGCTTATAAATTTATGCTTTTAAGATCCCGTAAGATTGTTAAAATGTCAGGTCCAATTTTAGATATTGATGTTCCTGTTTGGGATGGAGATAGTGAGTTATTCTTTATGCGCGTAGACTCCGCTTTCTCCCCGTTTCCTGATTATGACAGTCATCAAAAACTGTCAAAGGTTTTTGCTAAACTACCTTCTGAATTGCAGCGACGGATTTATCCTAAGCTTGAGGCCATTAGGAAGCTACCTAATCCCATTTTGGGCCTACAAAACGAGGTAGAATCCTTGCTTGGACCCACGGAAACTGAGCAGATAATAAACAAATATGCGCAGTTAGATATGCCAAATCTTGGCCCCATAGAAATACTGAGGGAATTACGGAAACGCTGGTATAAAACCAACATTTCTGACCATGAGGCTAAGGTTGTTTTTATTAACAAACTTCCCCAAACATTAAAACTCTTTGCCAGACAGCTCCCCAACACTCTCTCTATAGATGACTTATCTGAGAGATGTGAGTTAGAATATAGGGTTTTGGAACCCAAAGTGAATCCATCATCCTTTTCTTCACCCCCGCAAGATGATAGAATCTCCTCCTTAGAGAGAACAGTGGCGAACATGGCCAAAGTTCTAGAAGGATTGGCCATTACCAAATCGGAGATAAATCATGTGAATGCTCGACCAAAATTCGTTTCCAAGTCAAATTATAATGGTAGGCGGCGATCGAGATCTCCGCAATCATTTAATAAATATGCTCCAAAGAACTGGTGTTATAACCACCAGAAGTTTTTTTATGCTTGCCAAGTTTGTCTTTGTCGTTCCGAAGAATTTCCGAATGAGTGTCAATTTCCACAGCTGACGGAGAGGACAACAGACCGCAGGCACAAGGGTGCATCAGTATCGGGAAACGTCTGGCGCAGGAAGTAGAAGACCGTACTTTCTGCACATCAACGGCATCAACGGCGCTACAGGGAAGAAGCCAACTACAATCCGACATCCCTGTCGACTCTTTTCGTCCACGCCGAATTTTTCACATAGAGAACCAAACAGACAATGCCGGTCGCTATCACCAGCCTACTTGTTTGCATGACCCGGCCAAACAGCCAAACGAACTTCTGCACCTTCTTGATTTCAAAACTGGCGAAGAGTACATCGTAGACACAGGTGCGGCAGTCTCAGTTCTCAAAGGTGATTCAATGGCCGAGATGTCGCTAGGCGTTCTTCTCGCAACAGCTACAGGCGAGCCCATACCAACTTATGGCTGCCAATACCGCACACTCAACATAGGTCTACGACGTGAATTTTCCCACAACTTCATCATTGCCAAGGTCTCACATAATATAATAGGCCTTGATTTCCTTCTAAAATTTCGGCTCATTGTTGATCTTGCCAATCAAAAGATCATCGACCCCTCCACCGGACTTGAACAAAGCTTTTGGACACTTGCCTCCGAGCGTTTGGAGTTACAGGTCATTCAACCAACCCCAGTGCATCATTCAGC
Source organism: Eudiplozoon nipponicum (assembly GCA_029291075.1). Classification (NCBI taxonomy): domain Eukaryota; kingdom Metazoa; phylum Platyhelminthes; class Monogenea; order Mazocraeidea; family Diplozoidae; genus Eudiplozoon; species Eudiplozoon nipponicum. The sequence continues at coordinate 25,958 of JAQBSW010004546.1, forward strand.
AGAGATATCAGCAGCTCTTCGAAAATACAAATCGCTTTTCGATCTTAACAAATCCGATCTGCGAGTCTCCAACACGATGCATCATATCGTCACAGAAGGACAACCTATTGCACTCAAGAAGCGACCACTGGCTCCTGCTAAGCTGAAAGCTGCCCAAGAAGAATTCTCAAGGCTTTTGGAAGAGGGAATCATCAGACCATCGAAAAGTTCATGGGCGTCACCATTGCACTTAGTCTCAAAATCAAACGGATCGTACAGAGCCTGTGGAGACTACCGTAAGCTAAATTCAGTGACAAAATCTGATGCATATCCTATTCCAAATATCAACACATTACTTGAAAAACTCAACGGCAGCAATTTCTTCTCAGTAATTGACCTTAGACAAGCCTACCATCACATCCCGGTAGCACCAGAGGATATCGAGAAAACTGCTGTCATCACTCCATTTGGCCTTTTCGAATACCTTTACATGCCTTTTGGACTTAAGTGTGCTACACAGACATTTCAAAGATTCATAGACAACATACTTCGCGACGACTCTGCTTATTGTATGTCATACCTAGATGACATTATGGTATTCAGTCCAGATCTAGAATCTCATGCGAAACATCTACGAAATGTCCTCTCGCGCTTATCCAACCACGGACTCAAGATCAACTGTGACAAGACGCAGATTGCAACTTCATCCGTCGACTTCTTAGGGCATCGTATCACGGCCCAAGGTATTCAACCGTTGCCGTCAAAGACGAATTCAATCAAGAATATCAAGTCACCAAGGACTTTGAGCGATTTGCAGAAAATCCTGGGAGTACTAAACTATTATCGCAAGTTCCTTCCAGGCCTTTCAAAACAACTTTATCCTTTGTGCAGGCACCTGCGGAACCGAAAAGGACTTAGCAAGAATTCCATCATTGCTTGGTCATCCGAAGACGAGGAATTACTTCGACTTGCCATCAACTCGTTAGCAAATGCCACAATGCTAACGCATCCAGATTTCGAAAAGCCATTTCTACTCACGACAGATGCTTCTGAATTCGCTATTGGAGCCACTTTGGAACAAGAGATCGACGGAGTTCGGAAGCCTATCAGTTTCTACTCGCGTACTCTCCAACCAGTAGAAACGAGGTACGACACTTTCGGCCGAGAACTTCTCGCCATCCACGACGCAGTGCGCCATTTTATCAGCATCATTGGCAGTAGCAGATTTGTTGTTTTCACAGATCATGCACCACTAGTTAGCGCACTTCGAAACGCAACTTCATCTATCGCCAAGTACCCTGCCAGAGTGGAAAGACAGCTTTCTCGTCTAAGCGAATGGCAATTTGACGTCTTTCACGTCAAGGGCAAACAGAACTTCATTGCAGATGCCCTGTCTAGGCCAGACGTCTCTCTACAACCACCTTCACCGTCACCATTCACTGTCAACTCCGTGGCACTCAGTGAACCTGCACTAACGCCAACTCTCCTGCGAACTGAACAACGCGGTGACATTCACATTCAAAGATCAATAGCCCGTCACCCAACCAAGTTCATATGCCGTCTGTGGGAAGGCTTACCAATTGTTTACTTCACGGGTACGCAGCCCAACAAGCCAGTTCTGCCGACCAGCCTTCAGAGGAAGGTTTTCGATTCAATTCACTCAATTTCTCACCCAGGAAGCCAAGCGACTGTCCGACTTCTTACAGATCGTTTCTGGGGTCACAGACTTAGGCAGAATGTTAAACGATGGGTCTCAGAGTGTGCAATTTGTCAGAAAAACAAGATCACACGACACACTCGTTCTAAGTTGCAAAATTTTCGGTCTACTTCTCGCCTAGCCATCGTCCACATCGACATAGTTCATCTGACAAAGGTTCAAGGTTTCAGCTACCTTCTAACTATGATCGATAGATTTACACGGTGGCCTGCGGCATTACCTCTTGGCACCATTTCTGCAGACGAAGTAACTAACGGTTTTATCTCTGCATGGATATCCAATTACGGTGTTCCCAATGAGGTCATCACGGACAGAGGCACTTGCTTCTCATCTGATCGTTTCAAAACCACCTTGCGGTACATGGGATGCATCTTACGCCAGACGACTGCCTACCATCCCCAAGCTAATGGCATGGTAGAGAGAATGCATAGGGAACTCAAAGCAGCTTTAGCATCCTCGTCCATTAATGGCAACTGGGTCGATGCACTACCTTTAGTTCTGCTGGCCATGCGTTCTCGTACTCGAGAATCCATTAAAACGTCTGCGTCACAACTCTTGTATGGCATGGATCTACGCCTGCCTAGTCAGCTCCCACGTCTACTACCGGCACAAGATGACCCACAAAACGAAGCTACCCGCCTTCGACTTCATTTCGGTAACATGTCCGAACAGCAGCCGAGACACACGCCTCGTCCAGTCTTCGTTCACCCACAGCTCCACAGCTGCAAGAGAGTACTCGTTCGCAACAATACTGCTGTTGCACCACTACAACCCAAGTATCGCGGTCCTTACCCGATTTTACTAAAACAGCCAAAATACTTCATCATTATGCAAGGCGCTACACCGACATCAGTAAGCATAGACAGGTTAAAACCGTTTATCGAACCACCTGATCCTGAGAGCGTTCAACCTTCTACACACGTCTCAGGCTCCGTCTGCCCACAATCTCAATAACCTGCTTTGTATAACGCGTAATTAATTTTTTTTAAACATTAACATTTAACTATAAAATTTTTTTTAAAACTTTACGTTAATTTTTAGTAATTGTCTCACGTGGCATAACCACCTGTTCTTAGCTAACAATTGTGTAGCATTTGTGAACAGTTCTTTGGTATTATGCCATCTCTGAGGCAATGTTCGTGTACATATTTTATGCAATTATCTTTGATTTTAATGTATATATATTTTACATTATAATGTATTTCTCACACATGACATTACACTGCCTATTTTGGTATGACCAGCTACTTAGAGCTAACGCTTTCGTGTAGCAACACTAAGTAGTGATCAGCTTCATATCATGGCACAGGCCACTTTCAATGCATATCTCAACTTTATCTATTTCACAAAGACCACTCTACAAATGTCATGACTACAACGTCGAGCACTCTAGCTCCTTTGGTCGTATACAAACACATTGACAACGATCCAACCTGCTTAGGTTTTAACTTAAACCTGGCAAATTCAGAGGCGATTTACCTCGAAATCTTCACGCTGCGGCTCCAAAAACTTACATTGCTCTATTTTGCCTCACGTGCTATGACCGTCCACTAGAGCTAACAATTTGTGTAGCAATTCCTAGTGGTTACCTGGCATCATATCATTGTTGAAGCAACCAACAAGCATATTTAAGCCCAGCACTTATGGTTCTGCTTAACTTGGTTCGAACTCTGTCATGCATTTCTTATCTAGCCTCGCAGAGAGGAATATTTTTTTTCTTTCAGAGAGGAAAGTGTTGTAACGACACAAATCAATCGCCGACATATTGCGTAAATTAAATTCAAATTTATTTACGTTGCACCAATGAGAAAAAAGCAAATTGCCGTTTAACCACGTCTAACCACGTTTAACCAATAGTATGCAAGTACACATATTGCATGCTATTTAAGCACGGTAATTTACCATGCAAGTCAGTTGTGGCATTTGCCTTCTACCTGCTTCACGCGTGTGCGTTCTGTCGGTTGTCAATACGTGTGCGCTCTGTCGGCTGTCAGTATCTACTCATCTTGTTGCGGGATACCGGAGAGACGAGCCAATTGAGTGCAGGACCTGCAGGACACCATCCACAACACGATCACAGCTCAACCACGGGAGCAACAAATCAACCAGAGTCCACCCAAGGCTCTAGGACATCTTCAAAGCTGAAGACTCAAAGCGAACGCATTACCCGGCCCTCTTAAGGGCCCCCATATCAGTAACTAATCTCTATTCAGAGCACCTTAACCGAGTTTGTAACGTCGTACGGCATTTACTTGAAGCCGGGGCGTTTACACTTCGTATCAAAAATTTTTCTAATACTCCAATATTCACATTCATGAAACACTATTGAGACTTAGTGAATCTATTCCTGATTCAACTTCTCCAAGCAGTAGTATTTCTTTTACTTTGGAGAGTTGTTCAGCTCTAGAGGTCTCGTACCACCTTTCCAACTTTACTTACATATTTTATCAAAGAGGCAGCTCGTCATTTCGCTTTTACGAAGCTGGCCATTTTTGGTGCGATCTTTACCATTTGGTGGGTCATTAAAGTTATAATTGTAGTGCCAATTGTTTAGCATGTTATGTCCATTGAATTTACTCATATTTGAGACCAGCATCCAATCTTTTAACAAACGGAGACTTTATAGAAGGATGTTTTTATTTGGTAAGTGGATAAATATGTTCTGAAACCGTCTCCCTCTTCACAGTGAGCGAAAAATTCACATTTTGCAATGAGAAAATTTAAAGGCAAAGTAACCTGATTTGTTGGCCAAATGAGAAGCCCACAATATTCCAGGCTTAAGATGAGCTGTATAATTTATAATTAATGGTTAATAATAAAAAAACCGATGTTTCACCAAAGACAGGCAACATCCATTTGTCAAACTTAATACACCGAAATCACATTGAAATAACGAACAACTGGAAACTCATTTGAAGAACCAAAGATGGCAATGACATATGTTTACATTCAGAATATCCAAAAATGTTTACCATGTTTTACACACATAATTTGTTAAACGAAAAAGCGTATATTGAAAACTTCCAAATAGAGTTGTTGATTAAGTTTATCTGAAGAGGTCTCAACTACTATACAGTACTCCTACCTAAATTACAAACAGTCGATGAACTAGTTATTAAAAATCAAGAAGTCCTAGTTAGTAAACATAATACACTAACAGAATAGGACAAGTATTGTAGTAATTTAAAAGTGATAATAATCTAATCTCAAAATCTGATATTATATTAGTAATTCAGGCTGCGACTTGTATTGACCAAGAATTTTACCACAAGTTGACAATACAGCAGTGTATAAGCTGCATACCAAATACTCAATATTATTGTGGACTATTTCGCCTTTCATTGGTCTGTGACGATGATGTAACTTGTATTGTTACATTATGCTTTGATTCCAAAGTGCGCAAATGGAGAGAGAATTGGGGAAGAAATCTAGTCAGCTACTAGTTTTGCAATAGCATTTGGTAAATTGCACAATAGAGGCTTAACTTTGAGTTGAGTGCCTCTTTGGAGTCATAGAACTGTTACTAATCCATCAAATGTGCATGATTTATCGCGCTGTATGCACCATGTGGTATTTCGTTAATGATGTACTTAATTATTTTTGTCAGTCACAAAAATTTAATGCCTATTCATATCAATCACCAAACATAATTACGGTGCTCTATTCCCCAGAAAGTGACACTTAACTGAAATGTAAGTGTATTTACACAAAACTCTAACAAATCTTTCAATTAAGCCGACTTTTTAACCAAACAATTGCTTAGTTGATAAAATATTGTACTACTATTGCAAGCTGATTCATGGATTCAGCCGAAAGTTGTACTTCAGTATAAATAACGGTGTCATTGACAAGATATACGTGGTGTAATCTTAGTTGAAAGAATAACAAAGCGCATTAAACAAATATCCAAGTTGGAACACAAGCTAAATGACAATTCATGACATTCTGATAATGTCATTATGTAGTCGAGTTATTTTTGTATTTATAGATTATATATATCACCTCGTCTAATTCCACTTCAAGCACTATTTTTAATTGACATAGCAATTCCAGTTCGGACGCCACTTACAAAATATACAGTCCTCCACTGAATGTGGTCGACAGATTTACCAAATGAGGAACACAAAACACAGAATTAATAGGAAAAATCATTAAACGAGGAATATAATTTAAATTATGTCTATATTAAAATGTATGGTAGTTTAAGAGTATATTACGTAGTAATATACATGTGATATACGAAATATGACAAAACTTTCATGAAACACAATGGATGATAAGACATATATGAATAATTAAACTATCAGTTATTGTGCGGGTGGTGGTTAAAATTCTTTAAATCAAATTTACGAGCTTGAATTAAACACCAGACACACTGTATTTAATCAGTCGTCGAACAAAAAATAAAAAACTACCGTCAGTTATACGAAATGAAGAGTTTCGATCTACCATGATCATCAACTAAGTACGACGGAAAACTGACTAGCAAGGATCAAACCGCGAACCGCCATACTCTGATGATAATCATTGAAGATCGAAACATGCCAGTATGTGTGACGGATGTTAGTTTTTCTATGTTGTTCGATCATTTAAATACAAAGGGATTGATGTTTTCTTCAAGCTCGTAAACGTGATTTAAAGAATTGTTACCACGCGCTCACGCAGCCAATGATTGTTTAATCGTATAACTTATATACATGTGACGAAAGTTGCAAAAAAGTTAATTTTTGTGACTGCATAGGAATTGGGCAGACAACATTTCTAGTCAAGTACAATGTATGCGAGACTACAAGATGTAAGAGCCGCATATCTAATTCTGCTTGCCATATATATGCAATGCGATTTAATCTTTTGTATAATCCATTTGGTCGCTGACTTAGGAGAGCCCTTGAGACACCAGGCTCGAATTACCCATATATGCGGAATTATAATCTAATTTTAAAGCACATCAACTCCTCAGCTTTTTCTCACAAACTAAATTTCTTAATTCTTTCAGGTATTTGCACTGTATCCTTGCACTTATTGCTTTTATCTATTTTGTTGAAATAAGATTTATTACAATTTATTTATTACAACAAACTAAGTATGCTCACCGTCACTCTGATTGCCACAGAATCCTTTCCAGACGTGGAAACCTTGAAAACCGTATATCCACGATTATTACCTGAGGCGAATTTGAGATCCTTCCCGGAATTTCAATAAGAATAATACTTTGTAGTCAATTTGAATAATTTTACTATAAAAATATCGCTTTGCTAAATAACTATCCAGAAGAAAATAAGGTTAAACCCGAAAAATGAAATATGCATACCACGCAGCTCAAAATATTAAGAAGACTGAATAATAGTTATTGAAGACAAATGAACAGCTTCGAAAATATGCACAAAGATACATTCTAAAAAATAAAATATTTTTTTTAGAAACAAAGCTTTATTTTATGAAAGCAGCGGTAACAACAATTGTCCAATAATAGAAATTTATTTATTTTTCTATGAGGAGTTAAGTAATATTCCATAAGTTGATTGATCTACAAAATATCTAAAGTCCAACGAGTGACATTTTCTAGTCATTTGCGCATGTATTTTTCACAAATATCTCCCACTTCACAGTTCACAAAAGATGCTTCTTCTGAATGTATTTAATCAACTGTAAGATTTTCGGTGAAGTCAAAATATTTATCTTGTAAGTCTTCTATCATGCATTCCAAATATACATTGTATCAAAATATCCGAACAAATAAATATGTCTTTTGAGCAGACGTTTTTCACAATTGTTATCCGTTGATACTTAATTTTGCCTATAACTTCACGAAATATAAAAGTTTTTTTAGAGACCAGATTCACGTACTTGTTCGTTTATGGAAACAAATGTTTTTTTAAATTTGAAATTCCACATATCCTTAGAACAATAAATGTTTGAGATTCTAAAGTAAGAAATTACAAGGACAGCCTATATGAGAATAATGCAATCAATGTTTTCTGTAAATGATTGCAATTTTATACAATATACTGTAGGGGTACTTTTCGCTGTTGCTATCTCGTTCCTGATTTTGTACCCCTACTACTTATCAATGGTTGCTATTATTACTACCCGAGCATCCAATCAGTCTGTTCCTTTTCAGATGGTTAATATTAGAAGGCCGAAGAAAGGTTTCATGTACATATTACACACAATGTAGCACAAATATAACTCACTGTTAATCCGAATTGAAGGAGTTGGTTGGCAATAATTCAGATTTTTTAATGTAAAATTATATCTTAAACACTATTCACAGTTAGTCAAAATTGAATATATGTTTGTCAGCTGTAAAAATAGTTTTTATGCAAAAATATGATTTAAATACCGTTCACAATTAAACTAAATGGTCCGTCTTCTAGACGGCAAAAATTAAAATGATTTAAGTTTATGATAGAAAATTGTTTTATGCTCAATCAGTTATTCGCGTACAAAGGTCTGAATTGCTCAACATTTATGCCATCGATTTAAAACAAATGATACATGGAAAAAGTCATCGTTAAAGGTTATCACTATAAAAGGAATGTAAATCGTTTAAGGACTACAATGATACAACTCACAAGTGTTAACTTCACCGTTTGTAACGATTCTATCTCAGTTCATGATATTAATATATTGTTCTCTGAAGTTCGGATAGTCCAAATTTGAACTCAACTAAGCGAAATAAGTTCACTATGACACCATAGTCCACCGCGTGATCCTCTCGGATCGCGCGCGGTTCTGTCTATTTTATAAAAACACTATTAATTACAAATAAAATTGCAGTTCAAGAAATATCGATTAAAACTGCTTGAGACTAAAAGAGATTGTTCCTAAAATCACAGCTAAGAGAAATATTGTTTAAGGACAGAGTTAGAATATTTGACCTTAAAGAGCACAGCGTTTGTAAAAATTGACCTTCGTTGGGTTGTAACACGGAACCGCGTGTTACAATAGAGGTCAAATGACTGAACAGATAAGACGTGGAGGTTGTTGCTCTACTTAACTTGTGCAGTTTATAATCGATGATGCACACTGACAAGAGAGGCATGTTCATCGAGGACAAAAAATTGCTGCTGCCTATGAGGATGATAAAATGGCGCGCTATGTCATTTGACATACAGGTGTATCATCATAGTGACATTTGTTAACGAGTTGACTGCCTGACGAAGCATTAGCTTGTGATCTGAAACATAGAAATAGCCGAGTTTCTGAAAATTTGTGTCTGCATAATGTATATAATAGTTTTGGTAGGTCAGGAAGGAACTAACAGTAATAGTTGATAACATGAAAGGTTTCATGCAAATCGTTCATTGGAAATGGATTTTGAAGACAAAGAAAAATAACTTTCAAAGAAATAAGATGCAAAAATAATTCACCGGAGACCGCTGCGATTTGTGTCTTATTAGAATTGATTTTGAATCCGTGCTCTGCTGAATGGTAAAGTAAATTGCTAAGATTTTCTACGTGCGAGACATGATTCGGAAAAAAAATCATTGTCATCAATATATGACATGCATTAGTTTGTATAATCGCGGACTATGCTACTTATAAATCTCCGAAATGTGTGGGCGTTACGATTAGGTATATGTATATGAATTTAGTCAATCAATAGAACGGCGTGATGATGATAGTCTTTCAATATATTTAGAGACTACGGGGATTATCTGACAGGCTTGTCTTAATTTAATTTCCGTAAATGGTTATTACCATTCAGTTTTCCTAGTAAGGCATTTATAGTAAGAAACGAATATGCGGCAATTTTCATTACAGTGTTGTTTACGATAAGCAGAAAAAGATAATTTTGATCCGTTGGCTTTCGAAACCAAGGGCAATATGGTTTACTAATTGCTTTACACTGACTAACAAAGCTCTTCTTCATTCATCTCAAGCGAAAAATATTTGCGGGACGCAAATTTCACTCCTTAAGTGCAATAGCTACACCACACGTATTACTATAATGAAACTTGCTAGAAACTTAAAGTTTTTGTGCCGATACCAAACAGGAACTTGTGTTCTTGAATCATTTTGGAAATCTCGTTTAAAAGATGTTTTGAGATCAATAGATGTCAAATGTTTCAAGGTTTAGAACAAAATTATTGTTTGAATCCAGGCGTGGCTTTGATTAAATTCTGGTTTAAGAGATCATCAATTAGTCGAGATTTAAAAAAAATATAGCCATAAGTTTTTGTATGAGATCTTGTAAACGATGAAGATGTGAGAAATTTTACGTTGTGGTTATGACAAACGTAGATGGGATTATGTTCACTCCTCGCCTTTGCTAGTAAAACGCCCAACAAATTATTGACATCATAATCGCTATTGAAAACTGATAAAACTGCACCAGTGTCTACAATAAATTAAAGTCCGAAAGTAAATCTCATAAGGTGCACAACTTAATGAAATTGTTTTTTTCGGGTCAGATCCACAAATCAGTCGTTTGTTGAGATTTGTGCTGATATCTTCATCGGTGTATACGTGGATCCTCCAAGTTGGACAGAATAAATCAATGTAAATTTAGCCATTGTATGAATTGGCTAAGGTTTTTTTCAACTTTGGATAAGAAGGCGAAGCACAGATAGACAGGATCTTCACTATATTGCGCCAATCGTTTTTGATACCAGCAAAATTACTGTTATATATATTAGGTATTGCAAACCTAGTAACAAATTAGTTCAGTTGTGACCAGAAGGATAAACTAAAGACAACATGAACGGAAAGTATAATCTCATGCACATTCGTTTCGTGCTTATTGGCGACTCATCGGTAGGATCCGGTAATACGACCTTTAACCACTATATATTTAGGTGAGGTTTGTGGGATAATAGGACGGTAAAATCTCATAGACGAATGTGTAAACCTATTGTAGTAAAGCTAACATCATATAAAGTCTCGAAAAAACGACTTCCAGCTATCTTACTCTATATAATATATATACCGAGTCTGTAAAGGATACTAACACTATGGCTATTGTGTTAGCAACCGATACCAACATTGTAGTACCGAAAAGGTACATGGTGTAGAGGATGTTGAATCCTCCGCCTTATATAAAATGACCTTGAATGATAAATTTAAACCACCATAGCTGATTGTAACAATTTTATTTAAAAAGAATTTTTTCTTTTTATTAACAGAACATTCTTTGTTTAAAGACTTGATTTTTAAAAATTGTGCGCTAATTTCAGTTTTTGAGTATCGTGCTTCCGAAATGGTTGTAGATTTTCGTTTGCTGCATTTTTAACATTTCTCTCCATAATAAACGATTACAACATTATACAATAAACATCTTTCAACACTTGCCTTGTGTTCTGATATAATATAACACTGAGGAGGAGTCTTGGAACAGGTAATTTATTTATTATTGTGGGTCACGTACACATCAAAGCAGATTATTGCTGAAGATATAGCTTTCCAACTCTCACCTTCCAAACGCCTCAAGTAAGTGTCAATTTAAGTATCATAATTCTTGATCATGAATGCCGATATTAAATTAGAAGATGTATTTCATTTAGGGCAGGACCTAATGGATTTAAATCTTATTGACACAGATAACAATGTAGGCAAAACAGACTCTACTGTGAATATTAAGACATCTAGCGAACTGGCATCTAGGGGGCTTACTAACACCAATAGGTTAGGGGCCTCAACAATGGTACTAACACTAAGGTTGCCGAGTTGGATAATTATCCCACATTCCTAACCTAAATATATAGTGGTTAAAGTGCGTAATACCGGCTCCTAATGATGAGTCGCTAGTAAGCACGAAACGAATGTGCATGAGATTATACTTTTCGTCAATGCTGTCTTTGGCCACAACTGAACTAATTTGTTACTAGGTTCGCAATACCTAATACAAACTTGCATATAAATTAGTTCTCTGCAACAAACAATATTTAAAATTACTGTTATTTTGTCGTGGTGTGTGATTTGATACTAAGAGCAACTGGAATTCGCCGAGGAGTTCTTCCAAGCGACGCAGACAGTATTTATAAGAGGCAAAGAATCTTTCAGGTTATAGCACAAATTATTCGTTTGATCAATCGAGGATATTGGTTTGCCCTACTTTTGGAAAGCATCCATGATTGTAATTGACCTCTTTATAAGCTTAAGAGCCTTCAAATTCACAAATAAAACTCAAAACTAAATAAAGCGTTTAACGTATCTTAAAGATAGTATAAAATCTAACGTCTTAAAACTAAAAAAATTTAAGGCGTTGATATCGAAACGCTGACCAGAATCTGCTGCTAAAGATTTATCAGACTGAAATTTAAAACGTTAAATCTGAGACCATATACGGTAATAATAGAAAGTCGAAACGCGTCAGTCAGAGGGAATTGCGGTAATTTTGCTTTGGTTTGCGACTGGTTAAAAACAATTAGGTTGGTGTATATAACAAGCTCTCAAAACGTAATTTAAAAATAATAAATAGATAATTGTTCTTCATGTTATTGTGCGCTGCGGAGTCTAGTATTATTCAATAGAGACTTCGTATACATAAAAGGATGCTGGTTTGTTTTAGAATAGAATAGAATAGAATAGAATATCTTTATTTGGATTCAAACCACACATATTCCATCAAATAATAAAATTGGAAAATGTACAATATATATTAAAATAATTATCACATCACAATAATTGTGCAATTCATCTCATGTAGATAGGTATATCTCACTAGTTGTACAATAAAATATATCAATATCAGAAAGTTCGACTGAAAAGAATAATATATACATCATCAAATTAGGAACAATTAAGGTATAATTCGAGTGTAACATTATGCAAAAATTGAGAACCATGACTAGCAATTGATTGTATGTAATGTTAACTAATTTGAAGATCTAGTGCATAACATTTCAATTATAATAATACAAAACTTGGAAATAAAAATCTCAATAAAATCTGTTTCCGATAACAATTATCCTTGTCTTTTATTCAACCATGAGAAAGTATTATCATAATCAAAAAAATAAAAGATATCAGCAGGATTGCAGACTTTTTCAAGTTCAGTAGATAAAGTTTTAATAGACATCTTAGATGGAGGCATTTCTCTAAGCCCCTTCGGCAATTGGTTATAAATTTTGTAGATTTTCGAGAAAGAGAATAACTTGCTCGCTACATTCCCCACAAAAGGAGGAGATATTGCCATATGTCCAGATCTAGTTCCAATTTCATGACTCTTTCTTATCGGAGTCATATAGGCACCAGTCCACTGGTTCAGATGGAAAACTTTTATACAATAACACATCCTCCGAAACCACAGAGATTGCAATGACGCAAACTGTAATCTAGAGGCGTATATAGTGCAAGAAATAGGACTAATATGTTTCACAACTTTTCTTTGTACAGCTTCTATCTTATTAGACAAACCCTTTTTTAATGGATTCCAGGTAGCGACAGCATATTTTAGTGTTATGCTGATAAATTTTATCATCTTTTGAGACTTAAATGTGTATATTTATTTCATTTAAAAGTTTTTGAAAGATGTTTAAATCTCTGGAGTGCTTAACATCAAATATCGAAAAGAAAAATGATTTTCACAGAGAAAAAATTATGTTTCACGATTAGACCGATCATAACGGCGCCTTGGAGTATTTTAACATGATTACAATTGTAGCTGATAACGCACTGGTGATGATATCGGAGAATTCATACCACTGAGTTCGCTTAGAGTTATTTACAATTTTTGTTTGATATTTGTCAAAGTCAAATTTTCATCGACGACGTTATCTAGTTTCATTTCGAATACTGAAGAATCGCCAAAATTCGTGGCAAAAATCTGTAAATCCCATTTGGTAACACGTGATTGAAATCCGCAAATTAAAAAAAAATTTTTGGCGACGATTTGGCTTGAATACGTGCATTGCTGAAGAATAGGTACGCATATACATTTTAACAGAAACCGTTTAATAACTCGCTCAATAATATAAAATGGCTTATCATCTAACAAGCTAAAATCTAATAGGCTAGGTTCAAATTGTGCTTTGCTCATAATACGGTAAAGGCACAGTTTTGGAGTCATTCAACACGTTTTTGGCGATAGAACGTAATTTCCATTGTAATATGTGGATAACAGTCCAAGTTTTACGACCAGTTTTAGTTGAAGTAATATAGAATTTACCATTTAATTTCATAGTAATTGTCATTGCTTCAATAATATGTAGATCTAACTTTTGGTAATTTTGGTAAGTCATTTGGCGTAAATCTAGCGTTTTGAGTGGTAGTACAATTTTAGCCAACATAGTTGACTCGTCAGTGAGTGCTTAGAAAGAAGCAATTTAATCAGTTTGGGCCAAGAATAGTAAATCATGAAAACAATATCTGTAGCTGAATTCTTATTTGCGTCGAATCTGTGCATGATTACGTTATGTATCTGACAACAGTTTTACGTTTATATATATCGTGATATCGTGGCATCATTTCCGACGAATTGTCCTGCGTAATATATTCTGATTTCTGCGTATTTTTTGGCTTTCGGGGTTACTCATGATTTTCTTATCTTTTCATGTACCTTTTTCATTCTTTTAAAAATTTTATATTTATGCTGCGATTTTTAAAGGTCAAGGAATAAATTTAAAATACTTACAATTTATTGTGAAAGATAACAATATGTATCAGAGAATATTTTTCGTGATAATTTAGCAATTCGGTCTCATACCTATTTTGATACATCCTACTCACGTGTAACTTAATATAAGAATGCTAACTTGTTCATGAAATCTTCATTATATTAGGAAATTTTAACATTATATTCGGCGGTTACAATTTATATTTTCCCAGGTATGATATAATTAAAAACTATACATTTCACATAAGCACTTTAGTTCAATCTAGTTAAACTGATTTAATAATAATAATAATAATAATAATAATACATTTATTTGGCATCAAAGGCCAACTGGCCCAATCATTGAAATAGCAAATCAAGAGTAGGATATGTGGAGGTGAGTGGAATTGTGACTAGCAAAGTATTTAATAGCAGGGGGAGGGGTTGGGGAGGGGAAAAGTTATCATTAACAACAAGATAGTTCAATCTGGTGAAAAATAAATATAAGCGAAGTTCCATTTGACTAGACAAGATCAATTGGAGATAGTCCGTGAAGTATCAGATCTTCAAGGTGAATGTGAGATCGAAAACGAAGATGAAGATAAAAAGATGGCGGCCCGGAGGTAGACGTCGACCGTTGGAGTCCGTTGTCGTGACGAATGAATTGACTGGAGTCGGCAGGATTGAGGCGAGCGAGTCTTGCAAGGATCGCAGGCATCTGTAGAACGTGATCGAGATTAAAATAAGACCAGGGAGAGTCGAAGTCCGAAGCGAACCGTTGGTGAATCGGTAGGGCTGTTGGGTTTCCGGTCCTCCGCTGAAACAAGAAAAAAGAAAAGAGTTGGATGAGCAAAACGTAGTAGAGTATCCGCAACGTGGATATAATGGGGTTAGGAATGGGCTGAGAGGTGGTATTAGTGAATCTTGAAGAAAAAAGAATAAGACAAGAGAGGTAAGAAGATAGGGTGGAGTAAATGTTATGGATTGAGAAGGAACCAGTTTCGTTTCCAATCGGTCGTATCACAAAGAAATTTGTTGAAGAAGTACTGATGGGGTAGGAGTTTTATGTCTGTGGGGAGAGCGTTGAAGACATTAATGGCTTTGGAGAAGAGATAGATTTTTTTAAATATGGTGGGGGTATGGTATGCTTGGATAGAAGAGTTACTAGAACGTGTGGCGTAGTGGTGACTTGGGTGGGCAAAGTTGGAGAGTGGTAAGGAAGTCGAGATCTTATGGATAAAAGAAATGACTCGAAGGTGACGTGTGAACCAAAGCGGAAGGAGGTTAGCTAGAAGTAGGCGTTCCCTGTAGTTTTGGCAGTTCGGGAAGACTCGCTTAAGAAATCTGGAGGATACCTGTTCAATGGTGTACGAGGAGGCGTGGGTGAGAGGACAGTAGAATTCGCTGGCGTAGGAAATGAGGGGCAGAACGTAGACCTTGAATAATGTGAGTTGGAGAGTGGGATTGTTAGTCTTAAAACAGATCAGACGGGCCCATTTGAAGAGTTTGGAGGTAGTGTGTGTAAGGTGTGGGGAGAAGTCTAGGGATTTTGAGAATTGAATGCCGAGATGTTTGGCCGAATCTATTATTTCTATGTCGAGGGGTAGTTGGCAGCCGGGATGGAGCAGAATGGATCAGACGAGAGTCTCATTAAGCGAGTTTTGGTGGGATTTAGTTTGAGTCCGATTTCGCTGAGCTGCAAGTGGAGCGAGGATAGGAGCTCCGATATAAGGGATGAGGAAGGGTTGGAAGTTGTGGGGTTGCTGAATACGATGACCATATCATCTGCATATTTGAACAGCTTGAAAAGAGTGTCTTCAACCTGTATGTGTGCGAGTGCAAGGTTGAAGAGAATGGGACCAAGTACAGAGCCCTGGGGAACACCGGATCGGACATGGGTTGGCCTCGAGAGACTGCTGCCAATTTTTACTCTTGTATATCGATTCCGAAGATAATAGCTGATAAGATTGAGAACATTGCCGCATATACCGCTTCTCATTAAGGCAGATTCAATTGCTGAAAATGACAGCGAGTCAAAAGCCTTGGATATATCTAGGAAGAGGAGAGTGCACTGAAGCCCTTTAGAGAAAGAAGAGTAGCAATGATCGAGAATACTAACTAAGTTGGTGGAAGATGAGCGGCCGTTCAGGAATCCATGTTGATCATCAAGGAGGTAGAAGTTTTCATGGGACTTAATGAAAGGGTAGATTAGGTTGTATAGGATCCTGTCGAAGATTTTGGTGAAAGAAGGTACGATAGTAATGGGGCGGAGATCTTTAAATGATGAGGTCGAGGAAGAGCCGTTTTTGGGGATGGGAGAGATCGTCGAGCAAAGCCAGTCCGAGGGAAGATAGATGGTTTCGACACAATGATTAATAACATCTACAAGTAGAGAGAAGACGTTCCAGCCAAGCAGCGCAATCATGCTGACTGAAACACCGTATTGATCAAATTGGTGTTTAGATTTAATATCTTTAACTGCTTGGGCGACGGAAGCCGGAGAGACGTATAACCAGCGTAGGTTCTCGGAGTCTCCGTTGTCTACCATCTCAATAGGCGGAGTGGGAGAGGAAAATGAGTCGAGAAGATGAGTCAGATAATCGTTAGCGAAGCAAAGGTCGTCTGACTGAGAGAAGTTGATATACGAGGTTTTGATGATGGCGAACTTTGCCCGGGGGTTAGGAGCTGAGCGGATGCGTTTTTCGACGTGGAGCGCTTGTTTGTTGATAGCCTGTTTAATGAGCCCATCAATGCGTCTCAGAGCGAGGGCGCGAGCCAGTGACGATGTGCGTAGGCGAGAGCTGCGTGCGAGGTTGTCACGTGCCTTAAACAGAGCGTCCATCTTATTCGTCGAGTATACTTGTTGAATAGAGGTGGCGGAGTTATAGTGGGAGGATAGGATGTTATGGACTTCGGAGAAGCACGAGGAGAGGTTGTTCGGGAGAAAGAGGTCCCTCCAGTTAACTGTGTCACAGAGTCGGCGGAACTCGTCCCAGTTGGTGAATCGTCTGAAAGATTGGGTGTCTTCTCGAGGGGTGAAGGATAAGAGAGGTAAGAGGAAGGATACCTGACAGTGATCAAGATTGGGAAGATTTCCCGAGAGCGAACATCGGTCACCTCGTTTTTGGAGAGAACACAATCCAGTTGGTTGTTCCCTCGGGTAGGAAAATGAACGAATTGGTGTAGCAGGTTATCCGCAAAGAGTCGAAGCAGTGGGTGACTTTCGGAAGCTAGATTATGCCAGTTAGTCGTGGGGAGGTTGAGATCACCCACAACGACGTACCGATCAGAGTGTAAAGAGAAAAGAGTGGAAAGGAGTTGGGCCCCGCGAGTGTCGTCGATGAGTGAGATATTAGGGGGTCTGTAGACAACGCAGGTAGATATGCTTTGGTTAAGGATTTGTAGCTGAAACGAGAAAAATTCCAAACCTTGAGAGTTCGATGTCGATAAGCGTTTGGGCATAAGAAGGGATCGGACATAGGCAGCTAGTCCGCCTCCGCGACCGACAGTTCTGTCGCTACGAAGGAACGTGTATCCATGAATGAGGAAAAGGTCATCACTGTGGATGGAGGGGGACAGCCAAGTCTCAACAAGAACGCATATGTCAATCTCGTTAGAGGACAGAAAGGCTCGTAGTTGATTAATTTTAGGCGTAAGTGACCTGCAGTTGATGAGGATTGCTGAGAGCGCTTTGAGAGAGGGATGGTTAGATCGGAGAGGAGAAGCGTGCGGGGGCTTTCCGCTGGCGGGTTGAGCGAGATCTAGGGCTGATGAGGGTGACAGACCGCTTGTTGACAAGGATAGAGTGGTCAGAGTCGATTTGGATTTCTGTTGTTGTCCCGCGTTTATCAGGTGGGTGAGGCAGTTGTAGGGTTTGAAAGCAAGAGGGGGGCGAGATATCTGGGTTCGAGGGGGCACTCGGAAGTTGCGTTGGGGGGGCGAGCAAGGACGGAGAAAGATCAGGAGCTGGGGCGGAACTGTCCAGGATGGGGACGATGGTGGATTCAGTAGGGGGAGATGAATTTGATGGGGCTGGGTCGAAGTTTTGCTTGGTCTTCGTAGACTTACGTTTTTTCGGTTTCTGATTCATAGCATCTGTCACAAAGGTAACTTTTCGAGGGGATGTGGACCTGGTGGACGGGTTTGGGAGAGAAGATGCGTTATTATGAGGCTTAGCGCGGCGTGGTCGGCCACGACGACGTGGTAAAGCTTGAGATAGTGTAGGGGGACTGGTTGCGGAGTAAGGGCTAAAGGTGAGGGGAAGGCCTTCAAATCGGGAAGGTGTGAGTGGGGGTGGACTGGAGGAAGGTGCGTCACCAAGGAGTCCGCCGTGAACTGAACGGCTTTTCTTAGGATTGCTCCAGCCCGGAAAGGCGTGAGGAGCTGGAGGAGGGGTGGTGTCCGGTGTGTGAGTTTGTGCTTTCTCAAGAGTCCTCTGTAGCAGAGTGTAGTCTCGTTTGAGTTTGACTTGTCCGGATGATAAGATGGGCGAATGTAGTTTGAGATGACGAACCTCATCGTCGGACAGTCTTTTGTGTGAGGAGAGGATGAAGGCTCGGCCCTTTCCCGAGGAGATCTCTTTTAGTTGGCTAAAGTTTTCCCCTATTTGACTGATGAGATCTGAGGCCAGATCGTCCTTTGAGAGAGGGGAGCGCGGAGACCAAAGAAAGAGGTTTCGCTTGTTGTGGTTTCGCAGGGCAACCTCCCTGGCTACCCCATTCAGAAACGTATCTGCTTGACGCAACAAATGGGGCTGAACGGAGGAGACTGAAAGGTTGCCAGTCAGTGCTCCAAGTAATCCTGTGATATCCGCCATTTGCTGTTGGAGATCAGAAATATTGGAGATAATCTTTTGGGTGAGGAGCGGGGAGATGGGGGCTGGCGACGAAAGTTGGTTCATGATGGAGATAGATAGAAGAGTATAATTAATATTGTTTACGGTAAAAGAGAGGAAAAGAAAGAGTATTGCTGAGCGAAAAAAAAGAATAGGTATTAAAATGTAGAAATAAACGGAAAAATCGTGTGGGCTAGAAATAGATCCGTGATAACTGAAGGTAGATTCCAAAATAATGTGTAGGTAGATTCTTGGAGTATCCTGGAGAAAAAATCAGACAAGAAATCCCGAGAATCTGAAAAAATAAAAACAAAATAAAACCCAAAATCCTTCGAAAGTAGAGAAAAATGTTGAAAACCACAAGCACGCTCTCTCCGGTCGTTGCGTTCCACCCGACAAAATTATCTTATTCCTCGTTGCGATTTTTGTATAAAAACCAATTCCATCAACTATATAATGTTTTCAGAATAAACTAAGCTTTGTATAATTAAGTAAAGAAAATTCATTCAGTATAACGTTTTCGTCCTTATTAGTACCACAGACAAGGCTCGAACCTGGTCATGTCTGCTTTTTTACATTATACAATGCTTAGTTTATACTGAAAAAAATTATTTATATCGAGATCACAACCTTAATTTAAATAATTTACATCACAGCCTGTGCAACCAATTATAGTTTAATTAAATTAATTTAATAACAGCTTTCAGATAGGGAGATTGACAGCTTCCGTAATCAAACGAACATTGGTTGCACGGGTGGTGATAACAATTATTATAATCAAGGTTGCGGCCTTGATATAAACACCTAACCCATTAATTACTTACAGATGTCAGTATAAACTAAGAATTGTATAGTATAGAAAAGGCAATTCATCCAGTAGACCGGTTTCGTCCTTATTGATTCGTTGGAACTTTGGGTCTAAATGGATGCCATATGAGCTCCACCTAAAGGAAAAATAGACTAACCAGGTTACGTTAGTTAGTATATAACTGAAAATTGTGTGCAGTGTAGTGTGCGGCAGGATAGCTCAGTGGTTAGAGCACCAGATTCCGAAGCAGACGTGCCCAGGTTCGTATCCTGTCCGCGGCAAATTCTGGCCAGTACTTGATGAGTTCCCAATAAGGACGAAACCGGTCTGCTGGATGAATTGCCTTTTCTACACTATACAATACTTGGTTTATACTGACATATGTAAGTAATTAATGGGTCAGGTGTTTATATCAAGACCGCAACCTTGATTATAATAATTGTTATCACCACCCGCGCAACCAACGTTCGTTTAATTATATAAATGTTCATTTCAATACCACTTCCCCATGTAATGTGGTGTCTGTTCAGTAATGACAGATTGGGCATGGTTAGTTGGAACTTGGGGTCTAAATGGATGCCATATGAGCTCCACCTTAAGGAAAAATTGACTAACCAAGTTACATTAGTTAGTATATAACTGAAAATTGTGTGTAGTGTAGTGTGCGGCAGGATAGCTCAGTGGTTAGAGCACCAGATTCCGAAGCAGACGTTCCCAGGTTCGTATCCTGTCCGCGGCAAATTCTGGCCAGTACTTGATGAGTTCCCAATAAGGACGAAACCGGTCTACTGGATGAATTGCCTTTTCTACACTATACAATTCTTAGTTTATACTGACATATGTCAGTAATTAATGGGTCAGGTGTTTATATCAAGACCGCAACCTTGATTATAATAATTGTTATCACCACCCGCGCAACCAATGTTCGTTTAATTATATAAATGTTCATTTCAATACCACTTCCCCATGTAATGTGGTGTCTGTTCAGTAATGACAGATTGGGCATGGTTAGTTGGAACTTTGGGTCTAAATGGATGCCATATGAGCTCCACCTAAAGGAAAAATTGACTAACCAAGTTACATTAGTTAGTATATAACTGAAAATTGTGTAGTGTAGTGTGCGGCAGGATAGCTCAGTGGTTAGAGCACCAGATTCCGAAGCAGACGTGCCCAGGTTCGTATCCTGTCCGCGGCAAATTCTGGCCAGTACTTGATGAGTTCCCAATAAGGACGAAACCGGTCTACTGGATGAATTGCCTTTTCTACACTATACAATTCTTAGTTTATACCGACATATGTAAGTAATTAATGGGTCAGGTGTTTATATCAAGACCGCAACCTTGATTATAATAATTGTTATCACCACCCGCGCAACCAATGTTCGTTTAATTATATAAATGTTCATTTCAATACCACTTCCCCATGTAATGTGGTGTCTGTTCAGTAACGACAGATTGGGCATGGTTAGTTGGAACTTTGGGTCTAAATGGATGCCATATGAGCTCCACCTAAAGGAAAATTGACTAACCAAGTTACATCAGTTAGTATATAACTGAAAATTGTGTGTAGTGTAGTGTGCGGCAGGATAGCTCAGTGGTTAGAGCACCAGATACCGAAGCAGACGTGCCCAGGTTCGTATCCTGTCCGCGGCAAATTCTGGCCAGTACTTGATGAGTTCCCAATAAGGACGAAACCGGTCTACTGGATGAATTGCCTTTTCTACACTATACAATTCTTAGTTTATACTGACATATGTAAGCTTCCGTAATTTTAAGTTTTCGTTTGCATCGTTGAATTTTTCACTGTGTCGTCAATCGCGATAATCGCTGCCTTCTACTGGTCCAAATAATTATTCAGTCTCACGAATTGGCATGTTAAATGTTTTATTTTGTATGCGAGTTAAAAAGGGTGGTTATGCGATGGGCCTCCTTAAAACGATTGCCGTCCTGCGAAATTGCTACTATAGCTTAAATGCAAAATAATATTTCTATACTTGTTGAAAGAGAGAGAGAAAATAATTTGCTCTAATATAGTTAAAGGATTGAAATAGAATTTAAATGCATTTATATATTATTTGTAGCGGAGAGGTAATATATATACGGTTGTGCGTTAGGAATTGCGTAATAAATAACAAATTACTTTAATCAAGATTGCAATATTAATGTAAAAACCTGTCCTATTATGCACGTACATTTGTCAGTATAAATTAAGCATGACATAATGTAGAAAAGTCTATTTATAAAGTAGACCGCCCGCACAACAAATGTTCATTTAATTATAGAAATTTTCAATTCAATACCACGTCCCCTGGTAGCGTGGTACTTCTAGTATAATTGTAGATTTGGGGTTGGTTGGTTGGATATTGAGGTACAAATTTATGCCATATAGGCTCCACCTAAATAAAAGGCTAACAAAGAAACATTACGTAGTATAGAACTGAAAATTGTGTAGTGTGCGGCACGGTGGCCGAGTGGTTATAGTAATAAAATCCGAAGTCTCGCCTAAATTTGAATCATTTCCGCAGCAAATTCTGGCCAGTACATCATCACTGCTGATAATCCGTCAAAGATCAGAGAGAATTATTTTGGCTAAATTGAATAGTAATCCTAGACTAGGGTTCAAACTCCTCACAGACTACGGTAAATATAAAGAAAAATTAAACCTTATATTACCTGTGGGTAAAGCTGATTATGAATTTCTTTGTGAATTGGATGAAGTATTTGGCAACTTATTATGTAATCCGCAGAAGAGAAATAATGCTATTGATCTACCGGAATCTTCGGGAAACCAGGATCTAGGACTTGTTATTGACAGTGATGCATTGATAGAATTAATGTTAAAAATAAAATCAAAAAAACAAAAAGATCACCTTGGTATATCGATTGATAACCTACTTCAATTACCTTTAAATTTTATGAATGCGCTCTGCAATTTTATAAATAGAATTTTGAAGAATGGGATATTACCAATCGATATACTAACAATAGTAGCTAAACCTTTGCCTAAAGTAAGTAAGCCAACGTGTGCCAGTGATTACAGATTAATCTCTATTATTCCCTCGTTTTTGAAGATAATAGAACGATTGATACTTGATCATTTAGAACGTATGCTGCCGGCTGATTTCGATATATGCCAACATGGCTTTACGAAAGACAGGTCGACAACTACTAATATACTCTCTATGTGGAAACATGTAATTACATTAGATGAGAAAAAGTTAGATGCATTAATTGTATTCATAGATATCTCAAAAGCTTTTGACTCTATATCTTTTGATGCTATCTTGAATGCGATTAATTTATTGAATATTGATCCGAATATTTTTAGATTACTTAGGTACTACTTATATAATCGAAGAATGAGTATTCAAGTAAACGATTTTGTATCTAAATCGAAAAGGGTAACAAGTGGAGTACCACAGGGATCCAGTTTGGGACCAATATTATTTAAAATTGTATTTGCATATTTGGAAACTAAGATTCCTAACGGTCGAGTTTGCAAATTTGCTGATGATTTGAAAATAATCTTTCCAATTGATCCAAATAATGTTGAATTCTCCAAAAATAATGTGACACTTGATTTGTATGATTTAAGTAGATATTTGTTAACACTAGGGCTGAGAATAAACAGTAAAAAGACGAGAGCTTTAAAAATAGGTAACAGAACAGATTTTAAGTATGTTTATTTTCATGATGCTGAGATTAATGATGTTTTTGAGATTAAACTTATGCAAGAAATGAAGGATTTAGGCATAACTATTCATTGTACGGCTTCTGCTGAGAGACATATTGAAAGGATAGTAGGCAGTGCCAAGAACAGATGGGCATTGATAAATAGAAATATTATATCACATGAAATAAAATTCAAAATGTTTATAATATGGATTAGACCGATACTAGAATATGCCGCCGCTACTTGGAATCCCTTAACAAAGGGTCTGTCTAATAAAATAGAAGCTGTACAAAGAAAAGTTGTGAAACAAATTAGTCCTATCTCCTGCACTATATACGCCACTAGATTACAATTTGTATCACTGCATCCTTTATGGTTTCGGAGAATGTGCTATTGTATAAAAGTTTTCCATTTAAACCAGTGGTCTGGTGCCTATATGAATCCCATAAGAAAGAGTCATGAAATTGGAACTAGATCTGGTCATTCTGCAATATCTCCACCTTTGATTGGGAATGTTGCGAGCAAGCTGTTCTCGTTTTCAAAAATTTACAAAATTTATAATCAATTGCCAAAGGGGCTTAGAGAAACGCCTCCAACTAAAATGTCTTTTAAATTTTTATCTACCGAACTAGAAAAAGTGTTTAATCCTGATGATATTTTTAGTTTTGATTATGATAATACTTTCTCATGGTTAAATAAAAGCCAAGATTAATTGTTTCAGCAACAAATGTAATATTCGAGTTATAACTTAAATTTTCAATTTTGATTAAGAATCTATCACTGTTTACAGCTGATCTTTCAGATGCCGATAAACTGTACAGTACACTTAATTGCACATATATATGTGATGTGATATCTTTTATATTGTACATTTTCTAATTTTATTATTTAATGGAACATGTGTGGTTTGAATCCAAATAAAGATATTCTATTCTATTCTATTCTATTCTATATCTACTATAATATAATATAACATAGTATAATATAATATAATATATATAATATAATATAATATAATATAATATAATATAATATAACCTGTATATAATATAATATAATATAATATAATATAATATAATATAATATAATATAATATAATATAATATATCTGTATAATATACTGATAATCTAGTATAATATAATATAATATAATATAATATAATATAATATAATATAATATAATATAATATAATATAATATAATATAATATAATATAATATAATATAATATAATATAACATAATATAATATAATATAATATGTACAATATAATATAAAATTATATAATATAAAATCAAATAATATAATATAATAATAATAATATAATAATACATTTATTTGGCATCAAAGGCCAACTGGCCCAATCATTGAAATAACAAATCAAGGGTAGGATATGTGGAGGTGAGTGGAATTGTGACTAGCAAAGTATTTAATAGCAGGGGGAGGGGTTGGGGAGGGGAAAAGTTATCATTAACATCAAGATAGTTCAATCTGGTGAAAAATAAATATAAGCGAAGTTCCATTTGACTAGACAAGATCAATTGGAGATAGTCCGTGAAGTATCAGATCTTCAAGGTGAATGTGAGATCGAAAACAAAGATGAAGATGAAAAGATGGCGGCCCGGAGGTAGACGTCGACCGTTGGAGTCCATTGTCGTGACGAATGAATTGATGGAGTCGGCAGGATTGAGGCGAGCGAGTCTTGCAAGGATCGCAGGCATCTGTAGAACGTGATTGTGATTAAAAGAAGACCAGGGAGAGTCGAAGTCCGAAGCGAACCGTTGGTGGATCGGTAGGGCTGTTGGGTTTCCGGTCCTCCGCTGAAACAAGAAAGAAAGAAAAGAGTTGGATGAGCAAAACGTAGTAGAGTATCCACAACGTGGATATAATGGGGTTAGGAATGGGCTGAGAGGTGGTATTAGTGAATCTAGAAGAAAAGAATAAGACAAGAGAGGTAGAGTGGAAGATGGCTGCCTGATGGATTTAACCCTACGAAGTTAGTTAAGAAGATAGCCTGGGGTGAAGTAAATGTTATGGATTGAGAAGGAACCAGTTTCGTTTCCAATCGGTCGTATCACAAAGAAATTTGTTGAAGAAGTACTGATGGGCTGCCTTTTTGAATTCGTGCTGGGGTAGGAGTTTTATGTCTGTGGGGAGAGCGTTGAAGACATTAGTGGCTTTGGAGAAGAGATAGATTTTTTTAAATATGGTGGGGGTATGGTAGGCTTGGATAGAAGAGTTACTAGAACGTGTGGCATAGTGGTGACTGGGGTGGGCAAAATTGGAGAGTGGTAAGCAGGTTGTGATCTTGTGGATAAAAGAAATGACGCGAAGGTGACAGGTGAACCAAAGCGGAAGAAGGTTTGCCAGAAGAAGGCGTTCCCTATAGTTTTGGCATTTCGGGAAGACTCGTTTTAGAAATCTGGAAGATATCTGTTCAATAGTATAGGAGGACGCGAGGGTTAGAGGACAGTAGAATTCGCTGGCGTAGAAAATGAGGGGCAGAACGTAGACCTTGAATAACGTGAGTTGGAGAGTGGGATTGTTAGTCTTAAAACAGATCAGACGGGCCCATTTGAAGAGTTTGGAGGTAGTGTGTGTAAGGTGTAGGGAGAAGTCTAGGGATTTTGAGAAGTGAATGCCAAGATGTTTGGCCGAATCTATTATTTCTATATCAAGGGGGTAGTTGGCAACCGGGATAGAGCAGAATGGATGAGAGGAGAGTTTCATTATGCGAGTTTTGGTGGGATTTAGTTTGAGGCCGATTCTGCTAAGCTGCGAGTGGAGCGAGGATAGGAGCTCCGATATAAGGGATAAGGAGTTGGATGTTTTGGAGTTGCTAAATACGATAACCATGTCATCCGCATATTTGAACAGTTTGAAAAGGTTGTCATCAACCTGTATGTGCGCGAGCGTAAGGTTGAAGAGAATGGGACCAAGTACGGAGCCCTGGGGAACATCGGATCTGATATGGGCTGGCCTCGAGTGACTACTGCCAACTTTTACTGTCGCATATCGGTTTCGGAGATAGTAACTAATAAGATTGAGTACGTTGCCGCAGATACCGCTTCTCAGTAAGGCGGATTCGATTGCTGAAAATGACAGCGAGTCAAAAGCCTTGGAAATATCCAGGAATAGGAGGGTGCACTGGAGCCCTTTAGAGAAGGAGGAGTAGCAATGATCGAGAACACTAACTAAGTTGGTGGAAGAGGAGCAGCCATTCAGAAAGCCATGTTGATCATCGAGGAGATAGAAGTTTACATGAGACTTAATGGAGGGGTAGATTAGGTTGTATAAGATCCTGTCGAAGATTTTGGTGAAAGAAGGGACGATAGTAATGGGGCGGAGATCTTTAAATGATGAGATCGAAGAAGTGCCATTTTTAGGGATAGGAGAGATCGTCGAATTGAGCCAGTCCGGGGGAAGATAGGTGGTTTCGAGACAATGATTAATAACATCTGCAATCAGAGAGAAGACGTTCCAGCCTAGAAGGGCAATCATACTGACCGAGACACCATATTGATCAAATTGGTGTTTAGATTTAATGTTTTTAATTGCATGGGCGACGGAAGCCGGAGAGACATGGAACCAGCGTAGGTTCTCGGTGTCTCCGTTGTCTAACATCTCAACAGGTGGAGTGGGAGTGGAAAAGGAGTCGAGAAGGTGAGTCAGATAATCATTGGCGAAGCAGAGGTCGCCTGACTGAGAGAAGTTGATAAACGAGGTTTTGGGCTTTTGCAGCAATTGGTGTTTGATGATGGCAAACTTTGCCCGGGGATTAGGAGCTGAGCGGATGCGTTTTTCGATGTGGAGCGCTTGTTTGTTGATAGCCTGTTTAATGAGCCCATCAATGCGTCTCAGAGCGAGGGCGCGAGCAAGTGACGATGTGCGTAGGCGAGAGTTGCGTGCGAGGTTGTCACGTGCCTTAAACAGAGCGTTCAACTTATTCGTCGAGTATACTTGTTGAATAGAGGTGGCGGAGTTATAGTGGGAGGATAGGATGTTATGGACTTCGGAGAAGCACGAGGAGAGATTGTTTGGGAGAAAGAGGTCCCTCCAGTTAACTGTGTCACAGAGTCGGCGGAACTCTTCCCAGTTGGTGAATCGTCTGAAAGATTGGGTGTCTTCTCGAGGGTGAAGGATAAGAGAGGTAAGAGGAAGGATACCTGACAGTGATCAAGATTGGGGAAGATTTCCCGAGAGCGAACATCGGTCACCTCGTTATTGGAGAGAACACAATCCAGTTGGTTGTTCCCTCGGGTAGGAAAATGCACGAATTGGTGTAGCAGGTTATCCGCGAAGAGTCGAAGCAGTGGGTGACTTTCGGAAGCTAGATTATGCCAGTTAGTCATGGGGAGGTTGAGATCACCCACAACGACGTACCGATCAGAGTGTAAAGAGAAAAGAGTGGAAAGGAGTTGGGCCCCGCGAGTGTCGTCGATGAGTGAGATATTAGGGGGTCTGTAGACAACGCAGGTAGATATGCTTTGGTTAAGGATTTGTAGCTGAAACGAGAAAAATTCCAAACCTTGAGAGTTCGATGTCGACAAGCGTTTGGGCATAAGAAGGGATCGGACATAGGCAGCTAGTCCACCTCCACGACCGACAGTTCTGTCGCTACGAAGGAACGTGTATCCATGAATGAGGAAAAGATCATCACAGTGGATGGAAGGGGACAGCCAAGTCTCAACAAGAACGCATATGTCAATCTCGTTAGAGGACAGAAAGGCTCGTAGTTGATTAATTTTAGGCGTAAGTGACCTGCAGTTGATGAGGATTGCTGAGAGCGCTTTGAGAGAGAGATGGTTAGATCGGAGAGGAGAAGCGTGCGGGGGCTTTCCGCTGGCGGGTGGCAGCGAGATCTAGGGCTGATGAGGGTGACAGACCGCTCGTTGACAAGGATAGAGTGGTCAGCGTCGATTTGGATTTCTGTTGTCCCGCGTTTATCAGGTGGGTGAGGCAGTTGTAGGGTTTGAAAGCAAGAGGGGGGCGAGATATCTGGGTTCGAGGGGGCACTCGGAAGGTGCGTTGAGGGGGCGAGCAGGGACGGAGAAAGATCAGGAGCTGGGGCGGAACTGTCCAGGGTGGGGACGATGATGGATTCAGTAGGGGGAGATGAAGTTGATGGGGCTGGGTCGAAGTTTTGCTTGGCCTTAGTAGACTTACGTTTTTTCGGTTTCTGAGTCATAGCATCTGTCACAAAGGTAACTTGTCGAGGGGATGTGGACCTGGCGGACGGGTTTGGGAGAGAAGATGCGTTATTAGGAGGCTTAGCGCGGCGTGGTCGGCCACGACGACGTGGTAAAGCTTGAGATAGTGTGAGGGGACTGGTTGCGGAGTAAGGGCTAAAGGTGAGAGGAAGGCCTTCAAATCGGGAAGGTGTGAGTGGGGGTGGACTGGAGGAAGGTGCGTCACCAAGGAGTCCGCCGTGAACTGAACGGCTTTTCTTTGGATTGCTACAGCCCGGAAAGGCGTGATGAGCTGGAGGAGGGGTGGTGTCCGGTGTGTGAGTTTGTGCTTTCTCTAGAGTCCTCTGTAGCAGAGTGTAGTCTCGTTTGAGTTTGACTTGTCCGGATGTTAAGATGGGCGAATGTAATTTGAGATGACGAACCTCATCGTCAGACAGTCTTTTGTGCGAGGAGAGAATGAAGGCTCGACCCTTTCCCGAGGAGATCTCTTTAAGGTGGCTAAAGTTTTCCCCTATTTGACTGATGAGATCTGAGGCCAGATCGTCCTTTGAGAGTGGGGAGCGCGGAGACCAAAGAAAGAGGTTTCGCTTGTTGTGGTTTCGCAGGGCAACCTCCCTGGCTACCCCATTCAGAAACGCACCCGCTTGACGCAACAAATGGGGCTAAACGGAGGAGACTGAAAGGTTGCCAGTCAGTGCTCCAAGTAATCCTGTGATATCCACCATTTGCTGTTGGAGATCAGAAATATTGGAGATAATCTTTTGGGTGAGGAACGGGGAGATGGGGGCTGGCGACGAAAGTTGGTTCATGATGGAGTTAGATAGAAGAGTAGAATTAATATTGATTACGGTAAAAGAGAGGAAAAGAAAGAGTATTGATGAGCGAAAAAGAATAGGTATTAAAATGTAGAAATAAACGGAAAAATCAGGTGGGCTAGAAATAGATCCTTGATAACTGAAGGTAGATTCCAAAAAATGTGTAGGTAGATTCCTGGAGTATCCTGGAGAAGAAATCAGACAAGAAATCCCGAGAATCTGAAAAATAAAAACAAAATAAAACCCGATATCCTTCGAAAGTAGAGAAAAATGTTGAAAACCACAAGCACGCTCTCTCCGGTCGTTGCGTTCCACCCGACAACCTGTAATATAATATAATATAATATAATATAATATAATATAATATAATATAATATAATATAATATGATATAATATAATATAATATAATATAATATAATATAATATAATATAATATAATATAATATAATATAATATAATATATATAATATAATATAATATAATATAATATAATATAATATAATATAATATAATATAATATAATATAATATAATAAACTATAATATAATATAATATAATGTAATATAATATAATATAATATAATATAATATAATATAGTATAATATAATATAATGTATTATAATACAATATTAAATAATATAATATAATATAATAAAATCTAATATAATATAATATAATATAATATAATATAATATAATATAATATAATATAATATAATATAATATAATACAATATAATATAATATAATATAATATAATATAATATAATATAATATAATATAATATAATTATTGTAAACGCCCCGGCTTCAAGTAAATGCCGTACGACGTTACAAACTCGGTTAAGGTGCTCTGAATAGAGATTAGTTACTGATATGGGGGCCCTTAAGAGGGCCGGGTAATGCGTTCTCTTGAAGTCTTCAGCGTTGAAGATGTCCTAGAGCCTTGGGTGGACTCTGGTTGGTTTGTTGCTCCCGTGGTTGAGCTGTGATCGCGTTGTGGATGGTGTCCTGCAGGTCCTGCACTCAATTGGCTCGTCTCTCCGGTATCCCGCAACAAGATGAGTAGGTATTGACAGCCGACAGAGCGCACACGTATTGACAGCCGACAGAACGCACACGCGTGAAGCAGGTAGAAGGCAAATGCCACAACTGACTTGCATGGTAAATTACCGTGCTTAAATAGCATGCAATATGTGTACTTGCATACTATTGGTTAAACGTGGTTAAACGTGGTTAAACGGCAATTTGCTTTTATCTCATTGGTGCAACGTAAATAAATTTGAATTTAATTTACGCAATATGTCGGCGATTGATTTGTGTCGTTACAACACTTTCCTCTCTGAAAAAAAGAAAGAATATTCCTCTCTGCGAGGCTAGATAAGAAATGCATGACAGAGTTCGAACCAAGTTAAGCAAAAATATGATGAACCATAAGTGCTGGGCTTAAATATGCTTGTTGGTTGCTTCAACAATGATATGATGCCAGGTAACCACTAGGAATTGCTACACAAATTGTTAGCTCTAGTGGACGGTCATAGCACGTGAGGCAAAATAGAGCAGTGTAAGTTTTTTGGAGCCGCAGCGTGAAGATTTCGAGGTAAATCGCCTCTGAATTTGCCAGGTTTAAGTTAAAAACCTAAGCAGGTTGGATCGTTGTCAATGTGTTTGTATACGACCAAAGGAGCTAGAGTGCTCGACGTTGTGGTCATGACATTTGTAGAGTGGTCTTTGTGAAATAGATAAAGTTGAGATATGCATTGAAAGTGGCCTGTACCATGATATGAAGCTGATCACTACTTAGTGTTGCTACACGAAAGCGTTAGCTCTAAGTAGCTGGTCATACCAAAATAGGCAGTGTAATGTCATGTGTGAGAAATACATTATAATGTAAAAATATATACATTAAAATCAAGGGTAATTGCATAAAAATATGTACACGAACATTGCCTCAGAGATGGCATAATACCAAAGAACTGTTCGAAAATGCTACACAATTGTTAGCTAAGAACAGGTGGTTATGCCACGTGAGACAATTACTAAAAATTAACGTAAAGTTTAAAAAAAATTTTATAGTTAAATGTTAATGTTTAAAAAAAAATTAATTACGCGTTATACAAAGCAGGTTGAGATTGTGGGCAGACGGAGCCTGAGACGTGTGTAGAAGGTTGAACGCTCTCAGGATCAGGTGGTTCGATAAACGGTTTTAACCTGTCTATGCTTACTGATGTCGGTGTAGCGCCTTGCATAATGATGAAGTATTTTGGCTGTTTTAGTAAAATCGGGTAAGGACCGCGATACTTGGGTTGTAGTGGTGCAACAGCATTATTGTTGCGAACGAGTACTCTCTTGCAGCTGTGGAGCCGTGGGTGAACGAAGACTGGACGAGGCGTGTGTCTCGGCTGCTGTTCGGACATGTTACCGAAATGAAGTCGAAGGCGGGTAGCTTCGTTTTGTGGGTCATCTTGTGCCGGTTGTAGACGTGGGAGCTGACTAGGCAGGCGTAGATCCATGCCATACAAGAGTTGTGACGCAGACGTTTTAATGGATTCTCGAGTACGAGAACGCATGGCCAGCAGAACTAAAGGTAGTGCATCGACCCAGTTGCCATTAATGGACGAGGATGCTAAAGCTGCTTTGAGTTCCCTATGCATTCTCTCTACCATGCCATTAGCTTGGGGATGGTAGGCAGTCGTCTGGCGTAAGATGCATCCCATGTACCGCAAGGTGGTTTTGAAACGATCAGATGAGAAGCAAGTGCCTCTGTCCGTGATGACCTCATTGGGAACACCATAATTGGATATCCATGCAGAGATAAAACCGTTAGTTACTTCGTCTGCAGAAATGGTGCCAAGAGGTAATGCCGCAGGCCACCGTGTAAATCTATCGATCATAGTTAGAAGGTAGCTGAAACCTTGAACCTTTGTCAGATGAACTATGTCGATGTGGACGATGGCTAGGCGAGAAGTAGACCGAAAATGTTGCAACTTAGAACGAGTGTGTCGTGTGATCTTGTTTTTCTGACAAATTGCACACTCTGAGACCCATCGTTTAACATTCTGCCTAAGTCTGTGACCCCAGAAACGATCTGTAAGAAGTCGGACAGTCGCTTGGCTTCCTGGGTGAGAAATTGAGTGAATTAAATCGAAAACTTTTCTCTGAAGGCTGGTCGGCAGAACTGGCTTGTTGGGCTGCGTACCCGTGAAGTAAACAATTGGTAAGCCTTCCCACAGACGGCATATGAACTTGGTTGGGTGACGGGCTATTGATCTTTGAATGTGAATGTCACCGCGTTGTTCAGTTCGCAGGAGAGTTGGCGTTAGTGCAGGTTCACTGAGTGCCACGGAGTTGACAGTGAATGGTGACGGCGAAGGTGGTTGTAGAGAGACGTCTGGCCTGGACAGGGCATCTGCAATGAAGTTCTGTTTGCCCTTGACGTGAAAGACGTCAAATTGCCATTCGCTTAGACGAGAAAGCTGTCTTTCCACTCTGGCAGGGTACTTGGCGATAGATGAAGTTGCGTTTCGAAGTGCGCTAACTAGTGGTGCATGATCTGTGAAAACAACAAATCTGCTACTGCCAATGATGCTGATAAAATGGCGTACTGCGTCGTGGATAGCGAGAAGTTCTCGGCCGAAAGTGTCGTACCTCGTTTCTACCGGTTGGAGAGTACGCGATTAGAAACTGATAGGCTTCCAAACTCCGTCGATCTCTTGTTCCAAAGTGGCTCCAATAGCGAATTCAGAAGCATCTGTCGTGAGAAGAAATGGCTTTTCAAAATCTGGATGCGTTAGCATTGTGGCATTTGCTAACGAGTTGATGGCAAGCCGAAGTAATTCCTCGTCTTCTGATGACCAAGCAATAATGGAATTCTTGCTAAGTCCTTTTCGGTTCCGCAGGTGCCTGCACAAAGGATAAAGTTGTTTTGAAAGGCCTGGAAGGAACTTGCGATAATAGTTTAGTACTCCCAGGATTTTCTGCAAATCGCTCAAAGTCCTTGGTGACTTGATATTCTTGATTGAATTCGTCTTTGACGGCAACGGTTGAATACCTTGGGCCGTGATACGATGCCCTAAGAAGTCGACGGATGAAGTTGCAATCTGCGTCTTGTCACAGTTGATCTTGAGTCCGTGGTTGGATAAGCGCGAGAGGACATTTCGTAGATTTTTCGCATGAGATTCTAGATCTGGACTGAATACCATAATGTCATCTAGGTATGACATACAATAAGCAGAGTCGTCGCGAAGTATGTTGTCTATGAATCTTTGAAATGTCTGTGTAGCACACTTAAGTCCAAAAGGCATGTAAAGGTATTCGAAAAGGCCAAATGGAGTGATGACAGCAGTTTTCTCGATATCCTCTGGTGCTACCGGGATGTGATGGTAGGCTTGTCTAAGGTCAATTACTGAGAAGAAATTGCTGCCGTTGAGTTTTTCAAGTAATGTGTTGATATTTGGAATAGGATATGCATCAGATTTTGTCACTGAATTTAGCTTACGGTAGTCTCCACAGGCTCTGTACGATCCGTTTGATTTTGAGACTAAGTGCATTGGTGACGCCCATGAACTTTTCGATGGTCTGATGATTCCCTCTTCCAAAAGCCTTGAGAATTCTTCTTGTGCAGCTTTCAGCTTAGCAGGAGCCAGTGGTCGCTTCTTGAGTGCAATAGGTTGTCCTTCTGTGACGATGTGATGCATTGTGTTGGAGACTCGCAGATCGGATTTGTTAAGATCGAAAAGCGATTTGTATTTTCGAAGAGCTGCTGATATCTCTGCTGAATGATGCACTGGGGTTGGCTGAATGACCTGTAACTCCAAACGCTCGGAGGCAAGTGTCCAAAAGCTTTGTTCAAGTCCGGTGGAGGGGTCGATGATCTTTTGATTGGCAAGATCAACAATGAGCCGAAATTTTAGAAGGAAATCAAGGCCTATTATATTATGTGAGACCTTGGCAATGATGAAGTTGTGGGAAAATTCACGTCGTAGACCTATGTTGAGTGTGCGGTATTGGCAGCCATAAGTTGGTATGGGCTCGCCTGTAGCTGTTGCGAGAAGAACGCCTAGCGACATCTCGGCCATTGAATCACCTTTGAGAACTGAGACTGCCGCACCTGTGTCTACGATGTACTTTTCGCCAGTTTTGAAATCAAGAAGGTGCAGAAGTTCGTTTGGCTGTTTGGCCGGGTCATGCAAACAAGTAGGCTGGTGATTGCGACCGGCATTGTCTGTTTGGTTCTCTATGTGAAAAATTCGGCGTGGACGAAAAGAGTCGACAGGGATGTCGGATTGTAGTTGGCTTCTTCCCTGTAGCGCCGTTGATGCCGTTGATGTGCAGAAAGTACGGTCTTCTACTTCCTGCGCCAGACGTTTCCCGATACTGATGCACCCTTGTGCCTGCGGTCTGTTGTCCTCTCCGTCAGCTGTGGAAATTGACACTCATTCGGAAATTCTTCGGAACGACAAAGACAAACTTGGCAAGCATAAAAAAACTTCTGGTGGTTATAACACCAGTTCTTTGGAGCATATTTATTAAATGATTGCGGAGATCTCGATCGCCGCCTACCATTATAATTTGACTTGGAAACGAATTTTGGTCGAGCATTCACATGATTTATCTCCGATTTGGTAATGGCCAATCCTTCTAGAACTTTGGCCATGTTCGCCACTGTTCTCTCTAAGGAGGAGATTCTATCATCTTGCGGGGGTGAAGAAAAGGATGATGGATTCACTTTGGGTTCCAAAACCCTATATTCTAACTCACATCTCTCAGATAAGTCATCTATAGAGAGAGTGTTGGGGAGCTGTCTGGCAAAGAGTTTTAATGTTTGGGGAAGATTGTTAATAAAAACAACCTTAGCCTCATGGTCAGAAATGTTGGTTTTATACCAACGTTTCCGTAATTCCCTCAGTATTTCTATGGGGCCAAGATTTGGCATATCTAACTGCGCATATTTGTTTATTATCTGCTCAGTTTCCGTGGGTCCAAGCAAGGATTCTACCTCGTTTTGTAGGCCCAAAATGGGATTAGGTAGCTTCCTAATGGCCTCAAGCTTAGGATAAATCCGTCGCTGCAATTCAGAAGGTAGTTTAGCAAAAACCTTTGACAGTTTTTGATGACTGTCATAATCAGGAAACGGGGAGAAAGCGGAGTCTACGCGCATAAAAAATAACTCACTATCTCCATCCCAAACAGGAACATCAATATCTAAAATTGGACCTGACATTTTAACAATCTTACGGGATCTTAAAAGCATAAATTAAAAGCAATATGAAAATATATAAATATACTTTAACGAAACGCTTACCCACAAACAGCTTCCACGGTTGAATAAGAGCAGAACAAAGAAGTCACTGTTTCCAACAATCCGAAGTTGAGTTGTTGAGTACGTACGGTGCCGTTTTGTACGTAGAAAAGATGAACAAAGGACCCGTTGGCCTTTGATGCCGACAACAAATCCACGAATATATACCCAACAATTTCCAGAAATCCACGGTCAGGGTAAAGAAAACACAAATGTCAATCTATTATCCGCGAATATATATATACCCAAAAAAAATTCACAGATGGCCACGATCACGGTAGATAAAACGCAAATCTTAATCGATTTTTATCCCAAATAGATGAAAAAGGAAGTCAATTTTATTTATACCAAAAAAATCAGAACAATAATCAATATCCTGGCGCGGTCGCCAATTTTGTAAACGCCCCGGCTTCAAGTAAATGCCGTACGACGTTACAAACTCGGTTAAGGTGCTCTGAATAGAGATTAGTTACTGATATGGGGGCCCTTAAGAGGGCCGGGTAATGCGTTCGCTTGAAGTCTTCAGAGTTGAAGATGTCCTAGAGCCTTGGGTGGACTCTGGTTGAGTTTTCGCTCCCGTGGTTGAGCTGTGATCGCGTTGTGGATGGTGTCCTGCAGGTCCTGCACTCAATTGGCTCGTCTCTCCGGTATCCCGCAGCAAGATGAGTCACGGATGTAGTTAGTTGTTGGTGAAACGATCAAATCACCAGCGTAGGTATTGACAGCCGACAGAGCGCACACGTATTGACAGCGGACAGAACGCACACGCGTGAAGCAGGTAGAAGGCAAATGCCACAACTGACTTGCATGGTAAATTACCGTGCTTAAATAGCATGCAATATGTGTACTTGCATACTATTGGTTAAACGTGGTTAAACGTGGTTAAACGGCAATTTTGCTTTTTTCTCATTGGTGCAATGTAAATAAATTTGAATTTAATTTACGCAATATGTCGGCGATTGATTTGTGTCGTTACAACGCCATTAGCCTCGGCATACTATCTGCGCATAAAAATCGGCTTTCTTTAGAGATTTAATATATTTTGTACTATTATATCTCGTATTTACTTATTCTTATATCTTTTAAAGGTGTTGAGTTGTGTTCCTATGATAAGTGTGGAGGGAGTCCAACTAAGATATTTGTCCCAATAGGTATAGAACTGCATATCTAAATTGTACTGATTCATTTCTTTTATCATCAACTAGGTAAACAATAAAAGTTACATTTTTCTTATTAGAGCTTTAGCGACACCTTTTAATTACTATTCAAAAGAGAAAACTTTCGTATTATTTACTTTTGATCTTGTCAATAATATTTATTTCTAGTTCGATTTTATTATTTTCTTTGTATATCATTTTGTACATATATTAGTATATATCAGTTTCGAGGTTAATTTGGTATTTTTTTATCGCATAACACAATTATCTATTTCGTTTTTTCATCTTTATAAATCGTTTTACTTACTTTCCACTGCGTTACTTCCTTATTTGATGATCGCGACTTAATATTATAGTAACATTTATCCAATGAGTAGTGAATTTTTAAAACGGCTTGTGCGGGCTAATCATCTTCAACTTTCCTCTTGCCTGATAGATGAGTCAGGTCCTGCACACATGAGAAGTTTTTTTGTTGAATTAACATTGACTACGTCAAATGGGATGGATAGCGAAAAGTTCTTAGGTATTGGAAACAGTATTAAATTAGCCTATAATCAGGCGGAACTGGACTGTGTGTCAAACTCAAAAATAATTAATACGCTGCTTGATAAGCAAGTTGACAAAGCAAATTATTTAAAAAACAAGCAAGAGGTATGTGTTTGTATTAATTATATCTACGTTTTCTATAATTGACAAACGTATATTGCGCCTGTTTTTTTATTTATTTATAGGAAAGTTTAAACATTTAGTATTTGTATTACAAGAATTTAAATATAAAGGCGTAAGATAGCGATTAAAATTTTCTGGCGATTTGTTCTCGCTGTCAGTAGGAGGAGCACATCGAATACGTTCTGCTACTTCATTTTACTAAATTGCTTTATTGTAGAGGCTCCTGCCAAATTTTATTTTCACTTTAGTCAGACTATTGAGGCCCTTTGATTGGGTTCGACATCCATGGTTTGAAAAAGTTGTATATGTTAAATTTAAAAATATAACACTTTGGTATGTAAATTTTAATCAATGTCAAATGTAGGATTGCAGAGAAACGCAACTAAAGAAGGCAAACGCAAGTCAGGACAAAATCTAAAGATTCAAACCTGTTACGAATTAAAAATAAAAATACACTAAACGATATGATCAAAGAATGTTCAAATATTTATTATAATATTTAAAAAAATAATATTCGTTTAAATAACAAAGTTGGCTTAAATTTCTAAATATATTGCTGATTCATTTTGTCTTATCTCTTCGTGCTTCAGCCCACAAAAAGCTCTACCAAAGATATACATTTTTTGGCAGTCTTGGAGCTTTATGCTGGCCTTATTATTCTATTATTTATCCACTGTAACACTGCCCTAATCGCATTATTTGATGCATCTGTGACTAGCACAAATGGATTACCCGTTTAATGATGCTAGTCGTATCTTGCCTAGCATTTCCTAAGTCCTGTGCAATGGTTCGTGGTTCTCCTCACTCAGAGGGTTAGGCCAGGAATTCTTGATCGCGTTTATATTTAATAGTCCCCAACAGCCTGGACAGTTGACCTACGATCCGGAACTTCGTTACATCATTCATCACTCTGGCGTTAATTTCCCAAGGCTCAATTACCTCTTCTGAAGTTGTCCCTACAATATACTTCACTGATGAACTACTAATTTCGCTAGCAAGCGAACATTGGTTGCGCGGGCGATGATAAAAGTTATTACAATCAAGGTTGCGGTCTTGATATAAACACCTGACCCATTAATTACTTACATATGTCAGTATAAACTAAGAATTCTATAGTGTAGAAAAGGCGATTCATCCAGTAGATCGGTTTCGTACTTTTTGGAACTCATCATGTACTGGCCAGAATTTGCCACGAACAGGGCTCGAACCTGTGCACGTCTGCTTCGGAATTTGGTGATGTAACCACTAAACCACCCTTTAGTGTAGTGTGCGGCAGGGTGGCTCAGTGGTTAGAGCACCAGTTTCCGAAGCAGACTTGCCCAGGTTCAACTCCTGTCCGCGGCAAATTCTGGCCAGTACTTGATGAGTTCCCCATAAGGATGAAACTGGTCTATTGGATGAATTTCCTTTTCTACACTATACAATTCTTAGTTTATACTGACATATGTGAGTAATTGATGGGTCAGGTGCTTATATCAAGACCGCAACCTTGATTATAATAGTTCGAATTTTTCTATTTGAAGGTTTAACCACCTATCCGTATTATTCCAGGTTGCCTAAAAAAGTCTTCAAATTTTGTCTGTGTTCATCACAAAATGTGCTACAGCTAATGATATTTTCTTAGGAATTCATTAATGAAGTTCATATTATCTCTGTCTTGAACTCATAATGGAATAGGAGTTTTATTTTCGCGGGTAGCGCGATGAAAACTATTGAGGCTTTAGAAAAGGCTAGACTAGTAAAGATGTAAGAAGTATGGGTGGATTAAATGGAACGTATCAAAGACGAGACGGAGAAATTTTCCAACGAAAGGCAAGCTGAGATCTTATGAACAAAGGGATAACCATTATGCGGCAGCTTAACCA
Organism: Eudiplozoon nipponicum; assembly: GCA_029291075.1. Taxonomy (NCBI): domain Eukaryota; kingdom Metazoa; phylum Platyhelminthes; class Monogenea; order Mazocraeidea; family Diplozoidae; genus Eudiplozoon; species Eudiplozoon nipponicum. The sequence continues at coordinate 65,499 of JAQBSW010004546.1, forward strand.
TAATGGTGTGAGGTTTGTAAGGAAAAAAATGCTCTTGACAATTGCAGCCGCAAGGGAAGACACGCTTCAAAATATAAGACGAAATTTTCTCTATAGAAAAAAGGAAGTCAAATTGATGGGACAATAGATCACATTGGCATAAAATGTGAGCGGAAGTATATAAACTTTGCATAAAGTGCGTCTCAGGGCAGGGTTTTATGCTTAAAGCAAATTAAATGAGCCCATTTGAAGAGTGTTGACCAGATTTGATTTAGATGTAGGGATGGGTCCCTATCTACGAAAATATTTCCAATAGGCAAAGAAGGAATTTGGTTGGAACAAAGTTTCATTAGAAGAGTCTTATTCGGATTGAGTTTAAGAACATTCTTGCTAAGGTGAACTTGCAGAAAAGGTAGCAGCTGAGCGATTTGCGATAATAGTGGCTTGGAGTGTTGGCATAACTACTGTATCATAGGCACATTTAAACAGATTGAATTAGTTAACCAAAATCTGAACCTGTGCAAGTGCTAGGTTTAAAAGTATAGGATAAGATACTTCGACTTTGGGGACTACAGTATAATTTGAAACTGATCTCGAATATACATTACCGATTCTTACAGTCGTGGGTAGGGTTCGGAATTAGAAACAGATAATCTTAAAGGCACTATCGCTGATGCAAGTATTTAATAAGGCGTATACAATTATCAAGACAAAATAACGTGAATGTTTCGGAAATATCAAGAAAGAGGAGAATGCACTCGTGTCCTGTGAAAAATGGAGAAGTTGCAGTGTTTAAGAAAAGCGTCCATTGAGAAACTCATATTGATCGTCTGAAAGAAAAAAATTTTTAAGTTAATTAAAGATTAAATTTCTTTGTATATAATCCGGTAAAAAAGTTTAGGAATACCGAGACAACAAGACGATGATCCTTAAATAAGGAAATTGTCGAAATACCGCTTTTCGGCATAGCCGAGATCGCTGACTTATACCACTCCGGAGCTAAAGAAGTAAATTCAAGATGTTTGTTAACGTCTGCGATAAGTAGATATGAAGTTTCCGATCTTGTGGTGTAACCATGCATACAGAGATATAATACTGATCGTATTGGTGTTTCGATTTAATACCTGGGACATATGTAACTAATGTATGCTCTCGGTGCTCTCATTGCTAACAATCTCAAACGTAATGGATACTGAATATCTATTTCAAAGATAGCTCAAGTTAGTCTACTGCGAAACTTACGTCATCAGAGTTAGCTAAGTTTATGCTTCATTTTTTGGAATTATGTAACAGTTAATCCATCATATTTGCGAATTTCTGACAAAAATGTTAGCCATTTGAATATGCCTCCCAACGCAGATTGCCTACTTGTTAAGTTTTTGTCGAATAAGATCATCAATACGTGAGAGCGAGGGAGCACAGGATTGTAACGAAGTGTGTAATCTTGAGTTCTGGGCCATATTATTGCGTACTTTAAATAGTGTGTTTAGCTTGTTTAAAGTTTGTACTCTCTTATTTTCATAATTTCCTCACCCAAATATATAGTAGGTAATGGGCGTAATACCAGCGATTATTGAAGAGTCGTCATTAAGCACGAAACGAATGTACTCAAGATTATGCTTTCCATTCATGCTGTCTTTGGTTTATCCTTCATGTCATATTTGAACAAATTTGTTACTAGGTGCGCAACACCTAAAACGCAAATGTATTTGTAGTCATGCACATTTGGCAAAGTTACCATACTTTCCATATTTTAAATACTATATACACGGTAATTCACCTGACTGCTGCTTTTCAATCGTTGGTGGGATTTCCTTTGTGTGATTATTTGTTCAATAATTGTGACATATCCTATTCAACATGATTTCAGATAACTTGTATATATCATATTACCATACATATTTTAAGATTTATTGTTCTAACGTATTTTTAAATGATGCATAAATACATTTGCTATTGTAACAAATAAATTTACATACTAAATTTAAAACAAGTCTACAACATACATATGCTAATCATCTAAATAATATTAAATGAACCTTGGTTGCGCAGGTGGTGATAAAAAATTATTATAATCAAGGTTGCGGTCTTGATATAAAAACCTGACCCATTAATTACTTACTTATGTCAGTATAAACTAAGAATGGTATAGTGTAGAAAAGGCAATTCATCCAGTAGACAGGTTTCGTCCTTATTGGGAAATCATCATGTACTGGCCAGAATTTGCCGCGGACAGGACTGATATGATTGTTTATTTGTACACACATTTATATTCACACCGTTCGTATACTAACATGTTTTGTTTTGTCTTTTAGCGTGTATATCTGCATTATATGATGAATAAAGCCTAATATTTTAGGCAACTCTTTCTTCTGACTTGTCTAATCATTCTGCCCGTTTGCTGTGCTTGTTACTGTGATTCAGAACAATTTATTCATCATATAACCCAATCATGGAACGCCTAATAAGACCAGAACGATTTGATGTTGAACCTAGTGCACCAGAT
>JAQBSW010004547.1:0-67967 GCA_029291075.1 Eudiplozoon nipponicum
GTCCAGATTTAGAATCTCATGCGAAGCATCTACGAAATGTCCTCTCATGCTTATCCAACCACGGACTCAAGATCAATTGTGACAAGACGCAGATTGCAACTACATCCGTGGACTTCTTAGGGCATCGTATCACGCCCCAAGGTATTCAACCGTTGCCGTCAAAGACGAATTCAATCAAGAATATCAAGTCACCGAGGACTGTTAGCGAGTTGCAGAAAATCCTGGGAGTACCAAACTATTATCACAAGTTCCTTCCGTGCATTTCAAAACAACTTTATCCTTTGTGCAAGCATCTGCGGAACCGAAAAGGACTTAGCAAGAATTCCATCATTGCTTGGTCATCCGAAGACGAGGAATTACTTCGACTCGCCATCAACTCGTTAGCAAACGCCATAATGCTAACACATCCAGATTTTAAAAAAACAATTTCTACTCACGACAGATGCTTATGAATTTGCTATTGGAGCCACATTGGAACAAGAGATCGACGGAGTTCGGAAGCCTATCACTTTCTACTCGCGTACTCTCCAACCAGTAGAAACGATGTACGACACTTTCGGTCGAGAACTTCTCGCCATCCACGACGCAGTGCGCCATTTTATCAGCATCATTAGCAGTAGCAGATTGTTGTTTTCACAGATAATGCACCATTAGTTAGCGCACTTCGAAACCTAACTTCATCTATCGCCAAGTACCCTGCCAGAGTGGAAAAACAGCTTTCACGTCTAAGCGAATGGCAATTTGACATCTTTTACGTCAAGGGCAAACAGAACTTCATTGTAGATGCCCTATCCAGGCCAGACGTCTGGCTACAACCACCTTCGCCGTCGCCATTCACTGTCAACTCTGTGACACTTAGTGAACCTGCACTAGCGCCAACCCTCCTGCGAACGGAACAACGCGGTGACATTCACATTCAAAGATCAATAGTCCGTCACCCAACGAAGTTCATATGCCGTCTGTGGGAAGGCTTACTAATTGTTTACTTCACGGGTACGCAGCCCAACAAGCCAGTTCTGCCGACCAGCCTTCAGAGAAAGGTTTTCGATTCAATTCACTCAATTTCTCAACCAGGAATCCAAGCGCCTGTCCGACATCTCACAGATCGTTTCTGGGGGCACAGACTTAGGCAAAACGTTAAACGATGGGTCTCCGAGTGTGCTATTTGTCAGAAAAACAAGATCACACGACACACTCGTTCTAAGTTGCAATATTTTCGAACTACTTCTCGCCTTGCATCGTCCACATCGACATAGTTCATCTGACAAAGGTTCAAGGTTTCAGCTTACTTCTAATTATGATCGATAGATTTACACGGTGGCCTACGGCATTACCTCTTGGCACCATTTCGGCAGACGAAGTAACTAACGGTTTTATCTTTGCATGGATATCCAATTATGGTGTTCCCAATGAGGTCATCACGGACAGAGGCACTTGCTTCTCATCTGATCGTTTCAAAACCACCTTGCGGTACATGGGATGCATCTCACGCCAGACGACTGCCTACCATCCCCAAGCTAATCGCATGGTAGAGAGAATGCATAGGGAACTCAAAGCAGCTTTAGCATCCTCGTCCATTAATGGCAACTTGGTCGATGCACTACCTTTAGTTCTGCTGGCCATGCGTTCTCGTACTCGAGAATCCATTAAAACGTCTACGTCACAACTCTTGTATGGCATGGATCTACGCCTGCCTAGTCAGCACCCACGTCTACTACCGGCACAAGATAACCCACAAGACGAAGCTACCCGCCTTCGACTTCATTTCGGTAACATGTTTGAACAGAAGCCGAGACATACGCCTCGTCCAGTCTTCGTTCACCCACAGCTCCACAGCTGCAAGAGAGTACTCGTTCGCAACGACAATGCTGTTGCACCAATACAGACAAAGTATCGCGGTCCTTACCCGATTTTGCTCAGACAACCAAAATACTTCATTATTATGCAAGGCGCTACACCGACATCAGTAAGCATAGACAGGTTGAAACCGTTTATCGAACCGCCTGATCCTGAGAGCGTTCAACCTTCTACACACGACTCAAGCTCCGTCTGCCCACAATCTCAATAGCCTGCTTTGTATAACGCGTAATTGATATTATTTTAACATTAACATTACGTATCAAAATTTTTTAACCTTACGTTATTTTTCGTATTTGTCTCACGTGGCATAACCAGCTGTTCTTAGCTAACAATTGTGTAGCATTTTTGAACAGTTCTTTGGTATTATGCCATCTCTGAGGCAATGTTCGTGTACATATTTTTATGCAGTTACCTTTGATTTTAATGTATATATTTTTACATTATAATGTATTTCTCACATGACATCACACTGCCTATTTTGGTATGACCAGCTACTTAGAGCTAACGCTTTCGTGTAGCAACACTAAGTAGTTATCAGCTTCATATCATGGTACAGGCCACTTTCAATGCATATCTCAACTTCATCAATTGCACAAAGACCACTCTACAAATATCATGACCACAACGTCGAGCACTCACTCTAGCTCCTTTGGTCGTATACAAACACATTGACGACGATCCAACCTGCTTAGGTTTTAACTTAAACCTGGCAAATTCAGAGGCGATTTACCTCGAAATCTTCACGCTGCGGCTCCCAAATCTTACACTGCTCTATTTTGCCTCACGCGGTATGACCGACCACTAGAGCTAACAATTTGTGTAGCATTTCCTTGTGGTTACTTGGCATCATATCATTGTTGAAGCAACCAACAAGCATACTTAAGCCCAGCATTTATGATACATTATTTTTTTTTGCTTAACTTGGTTCGAACTCTGTCATTCATTTCTTATCTAGCCCCGCAAAGAGGAATTCTTTTCTTTTTTTCAGAGAGGAAAGTGTTGTAACGACACAAATTAATTGCCGACATATTGCGTAAATTAAATTCAATTTGATTTACGTTGCACCAATGAGAAAAAAGCGAAACTTGCCGTTAACCAATAGTGTGCAAATAGACATATTACTATGGCATGGCTATTTAAGCACGGCAAATTTACCATGCAGTTCAGTTGTCGCATTTGCCTTCTGCTTTGCGTTACGTGTGCGTGCTGTCGGCTGTCATTACATACGCTGGTTATTGCATTGTCTTTACCAGCAATAGGCAACATCAGTGACACCAATCTTGTTGCTGTACAACCAGCGAGACGAGTCAATTAATGCAGAACTTCAACGAAGTTTCCACATCGAGATTACAACGCAACAACAGAAGGAACCACAGCCCAAGTCAACCCAAGGCTCTAGGACATCTTCACACTGAAGGATCTTTCTCGGCATTTGCCGGAGAACGCACGACCGGCCCTGTTAAGGGCCCCCTATCAGTACAATAACTCTATATCTGTGACACTTTAACCGAGTTTGTAACGTCGTACGGCATTTACTTGAAGCTGGGGCGTTTACAGTTGCAATGGCAGCTAAATAGACTTTTATGATAAGGCGAGCTCGTTATCGGGATTGAAAAAGGCAAGAAGGAAGGTATTACACTGTGAAAGGCCCAAACTTGACATCATTGAGATTCCCATTAGACAATTGGGCAGATGTCTCTACAAAATTTGACTACCAAGCCAGTTTTTTTAATCTGACGCCGTACCGATCCGAAAATACTTGAAGTGGATCGAAGACACTTATAAATATTCTAGAATCACTGCCTTAGTAAATTGAATAATCAGTTTGTTGCAGCATGATTGAATTAGCCAGAGAATTTAAGACAATATTTTTTATTTAGAATCAATGCCGTTGTAAATACACCAACTAACGGATTCAATTTATTAATGGTTGGTAGACAGGGGAGACCTCAGCCTAGAAGAAGAGCATAGATGTGCGAGCTTTTACACCTTGTAAAAATGGTCGTTACTTTTCATCCGCATTTTATTAAAGCTTTTATACCAAGGATTCCAGATGTAATTTATCACAGGAAAAAATTAAATCAATATTTTTAATTTATGTTCTAGCCATCTTTTGAGCAACATTAGAAGTTTTAAAAACCATTTTAAAAATTAATCAAGTAAATTACGAGTGTTTGATGACGTAATAATTGCAGAAACATCAGGTACACTCATTGACTGCAGACTTAAAAATTAAGCAACGGCTCAGGGCAAATACAGATGCTCACCTGGTTCTCGATTTATAATATGAATTAATAAACTTTAAGTACCAATTCTAAGACAGGGAAATGAATAGATCCAAATAGTTTGGTCAAAATATATCCTTTAATCATAGAAGAAATCGAATGCGCCTGTCTTCAAGGACTACGCGGATAGAGCATAATACACATTGAAAGTTGAAGAAGAGCTAATTGATACAGAGAAAGCTGCCTTTTCTCGCGTTCAGGTAGACCCATGTGGATAGACAGTATTTAATCGTTAGATAAAAATACCTCACCAGAAAATGCAGCCACCTCCCGCTAGTGCCTGAGAGGTTCTACTGTTTACTTATTAATGGGATAATAAAAGTCAAGGTAAGAGAATACAATAACAAAGGAATACATCACGATAGTTGACAATATGTTCAGATTCTGCTTAATCTGAAATTTTCATAAATTTGCTGAACTTACTAGTAAATAATTCGTGTTTCGGAACAAATTATGTGAGCTGGATTTTCTTGTCGATAAATTTAGTTTAGATGTGGTTGAAAAAGTTTAAAATAGAATATGAGCCGCTAATGACAGTCCAATATATGTAACGGGACGAAAGTGTTACCGTTAATTTTAGGACATAAATTTTCCTTTGAGCATACTTTTTGGTTGCAGACTTAAATGACTATAATATTAGGATAAATATTTTAATCAGCTTAGATCTGTAATAAAATCCCAAAGCCCATACCTTTTGAAAAAGCAAGGGGGTTGACACGTTCTTAGTCTGGAATTTCCGATTATAGGTCAGTTCGCCTAATCCGGCATGCAGTCACGGACGAATTGTTAGATTAAATGGTCAACCACCTTGCGGTGTTTCAACATTTTAATTCATCGCGAAATATTTTGAAGACAGAAGTACAGCACCTATATTAGTTAGAGGCATTGCTACTCAGAATCCTCAATGCTCAACTTTCGACAAAAATCAAGCAACATATTGCTGTTGCAGACTTTTAGTACTAAATATAAAAGAGAAAGCCAGGATAAAAAATTGCAATTTTGCATCCTTGATAGTTGAAGTTCCTAAACCTGAACTGTTAGAACAGAGGTTTTTGGAATTATTGTCTAATAAATTCAATTAGTAAATTTGAAATCAATATTCTACAAAACAAGAGCATTTGTTCCTAGATATAATGTGAAGTGAGGTTTAGCGAACTTCAGATTCCTAAAAAAATTATCAAATTATGATGGAAGCAGTCCATTTACCCCTAACCGCAATTAAATTTCCAGGAGAAAAATCGAATAAATTTCTTCGACTGATTTTTGTCTTTAATATGTTAGTCAGATATTTTAGCATTCGTTTGGGGAAATCTTCCAGAATTACTCATTTGCAATGGTGCGCATAGATAATATCATAGTAAATCCAATGAGGAATAATGTCATAATTTACTGAAGGTTTGAACAAACTGGAACCATATGGACAGGTAGTCGAACTTGCAAAGTGCAAAATTGGTTTCTCATCGGTTAAATATCCGGAATATACAATTTTCAAAGTATGAATGATGCCTCTAAAAGCCAAGATTTAAGTAATAGAAGACGTAAAGTAGCACTGGAATGTGCGCCACCTGTGTAGGATCTTTGAGATGATCATTGAATTTCGTCTAATTATACAAGATATAACCGAAATTATGAGGTTGTTGACATGTCCTCTAGTTCCGGAGAAGAGCATGATCAAGTAGACCTGACCTATCACCTATAGCGAGGGGGACCATTAGAAACTACTTTTGACCAAGGAAATACTAATCAGATAAGCACATTTGTACCCACAGACTGAAACAAGCCTATTGAGATATTTAGAGATGCATCAAATCCAGCAATTGGAACGGTGCTAAAGCAGAGAGATAATGAAATATTTAGGTCGTTAGGGATTTTACAGCTGATAGCTCGAAGACCTTAACTATCGGTGTGACATATTTTCTGAAGTGCTTCTTGTGGTATATGCTTTATTTCGTGCACCTTTTCTATGATCACTAATGTAAAATTTTAGCAGAAAAACGCCGCCGATATATGTTTTTGGTAAAACTGTGAGGTTAAATTACTATTTTAGGGTGAATTTACAGATAACCCGACTAGTAAAGTTCTATTTCTAGTCTATCATAGGGCAATAAATGATGATGTTGTGATAAATTGACATAGCGGAAAGAATTATGTATATATCTAGCTGATACATCAAAGACCATTAAAGAGCTTAGATGATACGCGAGATAATTTGTCCCAGAATATCATAGAAGCGCAAAATTTGGATCATTTCACAGTGGTACTGATATTCCAGTATATGCTGGCAAACATGTGAGTAGCAAGTGGTTTTATTTTGGAACTTTCAGAAGCCAACCTAGTCCATATGTACCACTAAAATTATTATTAAATGTAAATCAAAAGCTATGTGATTGATTGATGGAATATGTGAGGTTTGAATCCAAATAAAGATATTCTATTCTATACTATTCTATTCTATTCTATTCTATTCTATATAGCTTCATTCAAAACAAGCCAACACCATGCTAGTTGCCAATAGATATATACGGGCTTGGTAAGAGACTGCGCCAATGTTAAACATACCAGGTTTGGTGACACACTAGAACCGAGGTCAGAAATATTAAGATAAAAGGTGGTCGTTGCAAGCATGATTAAATTGACATTGACGACATGCTAAAAACCAATGATTGACAAACGCAATCGTAAATTTGTCCCGGGAATTCGAAAAGATATGACAGCTAAGCTAGTGTTGTTCACGTTACTAAATACTTGAATGTATTGTTACGTTATATAATTAAGTATAACCTATGAAATTGGGCGCCTTTTTATATTCGTATTCATTAAATGGTCGATAAATACCATTTGGATGGAGGTAAGACATTCAAGTGCATATAATCCCAAAGCTAAAGAAATGTTAGAAAGAGTGCATAGGGAAAACACTGCACTACTGTAATACGCGGATCCGCATTACAACCCAACGATATTCAATTTTGAAAAATATTGTGCTTTTTAAGGTCAAATAATCTAACTCTGTTTTTACACAGTATTTCTCTTAACTGTGATTTTATAAACAATCTCTGTTATTTTCAAGCAGTTTTAATTGAGATTTCTTGAACGGCAAATTTAATTGTAATTAATAGGGTTTTGCTTAATAAATATAGACACCCGCGCGCAATACGCAGGTAAAATGTGGTGGATTATAGTGCTTATGTGGACTTATTGACTTTCTTAGCATTAATCTCAGTTTACACAATTAATAACAGTTCAGATATGATTCCACGCATCAGGACATCAGATGTTCCTCAATCACATTCCAAAAATTCTATAGTTCAATGGATTATTATAATTGAAACATTCAAAACCTAGCAAACAGTGGAATGATAATTTGTGATGTTTTTTCAAGACTGTTTTACACGATCTTTATCCATCAATTATCAGTGACAATATTTACCAGTGACTTTAAACTAAATTGCTTATCAATCTGGATTTATATCATCATATATTTTCAATTATTCAGACGTTTGTGTTCCTGATAATTACTTGTGTATAAGACATTCAATTGTGTTAACAATATATCATTTTGTGGCCGTCTTTACCACTCTCCGTTTTATTCTAACTGTGAATTTATTCATGCTTAGCTACAGCACTTGCAATAAACGTCTGAAAATGGATACGTTTTCTTACTTCACCCTTTGTAAAAAGTCAGGGATTGATCATGGAAAGAGTGGGGATAACAACCACCATGAAAATGTAGGAAACCATCTTTTAATAGACAGCTATCCCGCAAAAGCTATTACTATAACTAAAAAACATCCTATATAAATAGCGCCCTGTTTCGTCGAACTCACAGCCAACAAAGAATTAAACAGCATCTAGCTTTGGAGAACTTCAAGCACTTTGGATGAATACCACAAAAGAAAAAAATCCTAGGATACAAATCACAACAAATCACCCTCTTGAGATCACAATGCTCGAAGACAGCCGCTCGATGACGAGTGAGGACGATGTAACACTGTCGACAACACTCACACACATAAGATGAGGTCCATCTCAAGAAATGCAGGAATCCCGGTGGCGAGCCCAGAAACAGGCCGCACTAACACATGGACACAGTACAGAAAATGCCAATTCCATCCAGACTACCTTGACGAGTGAGTCGACGATGTTACTTTATTGGCCAAGGTGTCCAATATAACAGACAAGGGTTCAATATTTTTGAGGGCTTGGGAGACAATCCCAATGTCTTTCAGACGCGGACTTAAAGATATCAATACACTGAGGGAACATGTGTGCAGCCATGTCAGAGCCTGCAACGCGCCGTCAAGCAGCACCTGACACCAGATCGAGAAAACAGGCTTACAGAAATGATGAGCCAGATGTCCCTAGGTAGCCGCATGCCTTCTGAGCTATTTAGGGAGATAGAGCCCAAGGAAATCTTAATGCGACTATTCATACAGAAGCTCCCTCCGACACTCCAAGATATGGCCACGTTCCTGCGCGAATCCGTTGAAGTGCAAGACAAGGTTCTTCCGGTACGTCTAGACAAGTGGTGGAAAAAACACCACTACAGCTCACCTGCCTCAGAGCAAGGTTACATCGCCTCACAACTGTCCGAATCCCAATCCACAGCATCATCAGCCGGACCAAATGTCACCAATTAGCTACTCATCAGCTTGCTCGAGAACCTCACCGTCAGGCTAAATTCGGCCTCAGTTGATGCCGTCCATAATAGACGCGACCAGAGCAGGCGTGACCAGAGTCGACCACCATCCAGAAATAGCGTCAGGAGGTGACGTCGAGAGGCCGGGCCACAGTTCCACATTAACCGGCGGAGTGGTGTCCGAATCACCGCAGCTATGGCCACTCCACACGCTATTGCCTCAGAAACGGCTGCACATTCCCGCGCACAGACTCGTCGTTCAAGTAGGCGCGGTCAACTTTGACAACTCAGGAGGATCTGCCCATGGAATGTTCGGAAAACTGCTGGGGTCAGCTTCTTCTGCGGCAGTAGATGCTGATCCCCCCAAGATTGTTGACCGCATCACGTCTGATGGCGCGAAGCAGGTTGATTTCGCGGTAGAGCGCAATCAAACAATTGTCTTTACAGCGACGGCTCCAGTCAAGTCATGCAACGAACGCCCAAAGGCCAGCAAACAGTCCCATCGTCAGTTGCTTCTATCGACATCCTTTCTCATCCGTGACGCAAGCTCCGGCGATTTATTTTTGATAGACACTGGATCAGATGTAAGCTTACTACGCCACAATTATTTCGAACCTACTCACCCAGTCAACACCAGCAATATTACCTGCGCCAATGGCTCCAACATAGCGACGTTTGGGGTACGAGTACACACAATATTGTTCTCCAACACAAAACGATGTTCCAATTATCCTTTCATCATTGCTAATACGACAAGAATCATCATTGGGCGTGACTTTCTCGAACACTTCGACCTTACCATTCGTCGAAGAACACGAGAGATACGCACTGTAGACAATCAGTTGCTTTCATCAGCGCTAAAACGTACGTCTCGCGCCAAAGCAGTCTCATCCATATAGCTAATTCCTCCAGTTCCTCGTGTACCACGACTGGACGATGTTCTGAAACGACATGGAGAGATTTTCAAACCTATTTCCTTTATGCCTGATCTCAAGAGGAAGCGTGTCATCACAGCCCATCGTATCATCTTATCGAAACCACTTCCTCAACCTCCACGAGCACGTCCGTTGTCACCACACAAACATAAGGCCACCGAGCAAGAATTCGCCATGCTACGTCAACAAGGCATCTGTACACGAACCAGCTCACCTTATGCGTCGCCTGTGGTAGTAGTACCAAAGAGTAAACCAGCAAAATTCAGGGTGTGCGGGGATTATCGTATTCTCAATTCTTGCACACAGTCTGATTCGTACATCCTGCCAATTCCAGCCGACCTTCTCAGATCTGCTATCGGTCATGTTGTGTATACAAAACTCTACTTGGTAAAAGCATACTATCAAGTACCGATGGACAAAGACTCCAGTGTCATATGCTGCACTCAAATTCACCGGAGGTGGCACGCACGAATATCACTATATGCCTTTCGGTCTCAAAAATGCCTGGCAAACATTCCAACGCGTTATGGACGAAATACTAGATGGTCTACCATTTGTAATTCCATACTCTAGACGACATCCTGGTATTCTCCAACTCAATGTCCTAACATATACAACATATTGAGATCCTGCTCACACGTCTAGCAGACTATGGCCTCCGACTTCATGGCAACAAATGTGTCTTAGCACAGAAATCAAATGAATTCCTTGGTCATCAAATTTCCGAAGAAGGCATGACACCATACCTACTAAGGTTCGTGCTATTCAAGATCTACAGCCTCCAACCACCGTTCGGGCATTACGACGATTCTTGGGCAAGATGAACTACTATTCTCAATTTGTACCCTGCCTTGCCAAGATTCTGGCACCTCTTCACAAATATCTCGTGCCAGAAAGCCGTTTTGTCAAGAAATCACAGCCGATTCAGCTCAACGTGGACGACATGCAGGCTTACGAGGATGCCAAAAGGGCCCTATGCAAAGCGACCATGTTACATTCCCTGGATTGGTCTCAATCTTTTCAATTGATAACGGACGCATCCGACGTTGCCATAGGCGCAGTACTTCAACAATCCATCAATGGAATACACCAGCCTATCGCTTGCTATTCGCAAAAACTACAACCTCGCGAGACGCGATATGATACGTTAGGAAAAGAATTACTTGCAATCTACCGGTTGATCCTACACTTCCACACCTATCTGGATGGCCGAAAGTTCAAGATCTACACTGACCACCTTCTGCTACTTCCGGTGCTGAGAGGAAAGAAAGAGTATTTATATTCAAGACGTGTCAACTCACAACTTACACGAATACACGAGTATGAATATGAAGTCACTCATGTCAAAGGATCAGAAAACACGGTTGCAGACTCCCTAAGCCGTCCTGCAGAACTCTGTGCTTCTATCCTGTGTGTTTCACCTATAAGCAATCAGGAATTGCAAGCAACTCAGCAAGATGATCCATCACTTCAGACATTTGATGTCAATCGCCTGAAAACATTTGATTATGATGGAACTCAGCTGCAGTGTAAAATAACTGGCGTGGGCCCTCGGCCGTTTATACCTGAAAAACTCCGTCACAAGTTCTTCGAGGTTTACCATTCAATGAGCCATCCATCTGGCGAAGCCTCAGTGGAAATTCTATCCAGAACGCATTTTTGGCCTGGCATGCGGCGAAATTACAATAAGTGGTCGAAACAATGTAAAGAATGTCAGAAATGCGAAATGACGAGACAAACCAAAACGGCGCCAAGTGCCCAAAGTCCGGTTCAATCACATACACGTTGATCTGGTAACCTTACCTGCCGTGAACAATATACGATATCTACTGTCAATACGGGATCGCACCATTCGATGGTATGAGGCCATACCATTGCCAGACATGAAGAAAGACACTGTCAGTTATGCTTTAGAGCTCAATTGGTTCGCTCGGTTTGGTGCCCCAACAGAATTGACAACCCATCGTGGCGCACAGATCCTCGGCGAAGAATTCGCAGCCCTACTTCAATACTATGGTATCAAACACTCCGTGACCGCGGCTCGCAATCTGAGAGCAAATGGTTTCGTCTAAAGGCCTCACCGGGAACTGTAAGGGCGCTCAAGACCAGCCCAGAAGAAAATTGGCTTGTGGCTTTACCGAAAGTACTCCTATCAATGCGTACAATACCTCGAATCAAATATAGTTCCGCTGAAATGGTATTTGGTGAATGTCTACGGCTGCCTGGTGAAATACTCCGATCACGCACTGAAACTGCGATAACGATGAACGATCCGGCATTTTTGTTTCCACTTCGCAGTTACCTACATTATAACGCTCAGAATCGGTCGATCTGTCATACACGTCAGCAACATGGTCCAATATATAAACGCAAAGATTTTGATAGCTGCAAATGGTTCTTCGTCAACAACGATATGGATAACAGGATTCTAGCCAAACCGAAGCGCGGTCCTTATCGTGTGTTAGATCGACGTCATAATTACATAATATTAAAGATTAATGGCAAAGCTGAAGCTGTCTCCAAACACAAATTATCCCTGGCCGACGTTGATACAAATGACACGCTGTTCCGCGATTTTGACCTATCAGGCGGCAAAGAAACGATGATTCCACCCCCAGACAGCTTTACTCACCACGGACTGACGCCCAACATCTCACAAAAAACCGAGCCAACTGACGCCGCCACGAGGAACCAGAATCAGTGTCGACAGAGCCATTATTACTGCAAACAGCACGTCGGAGAAACGCACAGCAGAAGGCAAACGTGACAACTGCCTTGCATGGCAAATTCACCATGATTAAATAACCTTGATTGGCTGCTTTCACACCATTGGTTAACGACAAATTTCGGTTTTTTTCATTGGTGCAGAACAAATTGAATTGAAGTGAATTTACCCAATATGTCGCCGAATTGCTTTGTGTGGTTACAAAACAGTTTAAATTTAAAAAAAGATTGTAACGACACAAGGAATTCCCGACATATTGCGTAAAATAAATTCAATTCGATTTACCCTGCACCAATGAGAAAAAAGCAACATTTTTCGTTAACCAATAATGTACAAGTAGGCATATCTGGCTATTACATGGTCATTTAAGCACGGCGAATTTACCATGCAGTTCAGTTGTCGCGATTGCCTTCTGCTTTGCGTGTCTTCGATGTGCTGTTTCCCGCCTTTCACATACGCTGATTTTTGGCCTTGCTTTACCAACATTGGAAGCATCAGTAACGCCAATATTTTTGCTGTACAACTGGAGAGACGAGCCAATTACTGCAGAACTTCAACGAAGTTGCTCAGCGAGATTCCAACGCCACAACAGAAGGAACCACAACCCAAGCCAACCCGAGCTGGTCTCAAGAGTCTATGAGTACTTCTGGACAACATCACACTTACGGACCTTCTCGGCATTTGCCAAAGAACGCAAGACCGACCCTGTTAAGGGCTCCCCAATTGTATTAACTCTTCATTTTATGGCACGCTAACCGAGTTTGTAACGTCGTACGGCATTTACTTGAAGTTGGGGCGTTTACAAAATTGGCGACCGCGCCAGGATACTGAGTACTGTACTGTTTTTTGTATAAATAAAATTGACTTTCTTTTTCATTTATTTGGGATAAAAATAGATTAACATTTGCGTATACGTTTTTTTACTCTGGTCATGGTCTGCTGGGATATTTCTTGGGTATATATGTTCTGTATAAAGTCGTGGTCTTCTGGGAATTTTGTTTGGTATATGTTCAATTTAATTTTCCTATGTACAAAACTGTACCGTACGTGCTCGACAGATTCAACTGCGGAAGATTTCAATTTTAGAAGTTTTTAGTATCTACGAACAAAACTGTGAACAAACATTGACTGGACGTGGGCAGATTCAAATGCGGAAGATTCTCTTTCAACTGTGGAAGCTGTTAGTTGGTAAGCGTTACATTTAAAGTATATTTATACATTTTCATCTTGCTTATAATTTTATGCTTTCAAGATCCCGTAAGATTGTTAGAATGTCAGGTCCAATTTTAAATATTGATGTTCCTGTTTGGGATGGAGATAGTTAATTATTCTTTATGCGCGTAGGCTCCGCTTTCTCCCAGTTTCCAGATTATGACAGTCATCAAAAACTGTCAAAGGTTTTTTATAAACTACCTTCTGAAATGTAGTGACGTATCTATCCTAAGCTTGAGGCCATTAGGAAGCTACCTAATCCCATTTTGGGCCTACAAAACTAGGTAGAATCCTTGCTTGGACCCACGGAAACTGAGCAGATAATAAACAAATATGCGCAGTTAGATATGCCAAATCTTGGCCCCATAGAAATACTGAGGGAATTACGGAAACGTTGGTATAAAACCAACATTTCTGATCATGAGACTAAGGTTGTTTTTATTAACAATCTTCCCCAAACATTAAAACTCTTTGCCAGACAGCTCACCAACACTCTCTCTATAGATGACTTATCTGAGAGATGTGAGTTAGAATATAGGGTTTTGGAACCTAAGGTGAATCCGTCATCCTTTTGTTCACCCCCGCAAAATGATAGGCTCTCCTCTTTAGAGAGTAAAGTAGCGAACATGGCTAAAGTTCTAGAAGGATTGGCCATAACGAAATCCGAGCTAAATCAAGTGAATGCTCGACCCAAATTCATGCCTAAAACTAATTATAATGGTAGGCGACGACCGAGATCCCCGAAATCCTTTAAAAGATATGCTCCAAAGAACTGGTTCTATAATCACCAGAAGTTTTTTTATTCATGTCAAGTCTGTCTCTGTCTTTCCGAAGAATTTCCGAATGAGTTGCGATTTGAAATTTCGGCTCATTGTTGGTCTTGCCAATTAAAAGATCATCGACCACTCCAGCGGACTTGAGCAAAGTTTTTGGAAACTTGCCTCCGAGCTTTTGCAGTTAAAGGTCATTCAGTTAACCCCAGTGCATCATTCAGCAAAGATATTAGCAGCTCTTCAAAAATACACGTCGCTTTTTGATCTTAACATGTCAGAGCTACGAGTCTCCAACACGATGCACCATATCGTCACAGAAGGACAACCTATTGCACTCAAAAAGCGACCACTGGCCCCTGTTAAACTGAAAGCTGCCCAAGAGGAATTCTCAAGGCTTTTGGAAGAGGGAATCATCAGACCATCGAAAAGTTCATGGGCGTCACCACTGCACTTAGTCTCTAAATCAAACAGATCGTACAGAGCCTGCGGAGACTACCGTAAGCTAAATTCAGTGACAAAATCTGATGCATATCCTATTCCAAATATCAACACATTACTGAAAAACTCAACGGCAGCAATTTCTTCTCAGTGATTGACCTCAGACAAGCGTACCATCACATACCGTTAGCACCAGAGGATATTGAAAGACTGCAGTCATCACTCCATTTGGCCTTTTCGAATATCTTTACATGTCTTTTGGACTTAAGTGTGCTACACAGACTTTTCAAAGATTCATGGACAACATACTTCGCGACGACTCTGCTTATTGTATGTCATATCTCGATGACATTATGGTATTCAGTCCAGACTTAGAATCTCATGCCAAGCATCTACGAAATGTCCTCTCACGCTTATCCAACCACGGACTCAAGATCAACTGTAAAAAGACGCAGATTGCAACTACATCCGTGGATTTCTTAGGGCATCGTATTACGCCGCAAGGTATTCAAACTTTGCCGTCAAAAGCGTATTCAATCAAGAATATCAAGTCACTGAAGACTATTAGCGAGTTGCAGAAAATTCTGGGAGTACTAAACTACTATCGCAAGTTCCTTCCGGGCCTTTCAAGACAACTTTATCCTTTGTGCAGGAACCTGCGGAATCGAAAAGACTAAGCAAGATTCCCATCATTGCTTGATCATCCGAAGACGAGGAATTACTTCGACTCGCCATCAACTCGTTAGCAAATGCCACAATGCTAACGCATCCAGATTTCGAAAAGCCATTTCTACTCACGACAGATGCTTCTGAATTCTCTATTGGAGCCACTTTGGAACAAGAGATCGACGGAGTTCGGAAGCCTATCAGTTTCTACTCGCGTACTCTCTAACCAGTAGAAACGAGGTACGACACTTTCGGCCGAGAACTTCTCGCCATCCACGACGCAGTGCGCCATTTTATCAGCATCATTGGCAGTAGCAGATTTGTTGTTTTCACAGTTCATGCACCATTAGTTATCGCACATCGAAACGCAACTTCAACTTTCACGTCGAAGCAAATTGCGATTTGACATCTTTCTCGTCAAGGGCGAACAGAACTTTATTGCAGATACCCTTTCCAGGCCAGACGTGTCGTTACAACTTACCTGATTTTCGGATTGCGTACCGAAATATTTGAATCCACTGTCATCATGATTTTTGCAGATATTTCGAGTTCCAATTACGGAACCCTTTTTCAATGCCAAACACATCACACACTTAGTTGACAATCAATATGTCAAATGGAAATATTAATTTAAACCGCCTCATTTATACTTGATTTTAGATCTCTTAAGCATAACGTTTTTTTATAAAAATGTTAGGGAAGTGTATGTTAAATTGGTTTGTGTATGTGTCTACATGTATACACTCTTCG
Organism: Eudiplozoon nipponicum; assembly: GCA_029291075.1. Lineage (NCBI taxonomy): Eukaryota > Metazoa > Platyhelminthes > Monogenea > Mazocraeidea > Diplozoidae > Eudiplozoon > Eudiplozoon nipponicum. Next base: position 16,281 of record JAQBSW010004547.1, read on the forward strand.
CAATGAGATTACAGTGATATAATGACAATTAATGACAACTCACTAGATAAGCGTACGTCATGCTGTGTGTATGTGTTCTCGTTTGTTTTGAATTGAGGAGTAATCAGTTAATGCAAGTGTACACTCATCCCAGTGAAATTACAGCGATTTGGCAACATCTGACTATTCACTGGATAAGCGTGTTTGTGTGTATATGCGTGAGCGTTTACTTAAAAATAAGAGCTAATCTGTTACATGTAATTACAGGCACGTGTAACGGTCATACAAGTAAAACTAAAATGATAACTGTCATTTCCTAGCTGCACACGTCAGACCTATTTTACACTTACTTTTCTAAATGAAGTAATTACGAGTGGCATTTCAGTGAGGAGGGGGAATGACACTATTAATAGAGTAAATAATTAATAGGTAGTAAAATTAAATTAGAAACGGATAAAGTGTTTCAATAGGGTAGAAAGTTAAATTAAACGGTACGTAAAATAAATTAAAAATTGCCTGATAAAGAAGATACTAGTAATAGTGCAAAGAAAATAAAATAAAATAAACCTTGTCATCATGTATAGATAAATGTATGTTAAAGGCGCTACACTAACAACAAGTAATCAAGGATGAAATAATCAAAATAAATTAGGCGATATTTAATTAATCAATCTCCACCTCTGTAAGTTAATATCAGTCCAGTGTTCTTATTCTTTTACTTGAGCAAGTTTCTGATTCTGATTCGTGCAATCTTCGTTTTCTACCATTATTTAGTGCTGTATTCCAAATAGGACCTAGTGATTTTTCTACGGCTGTTTCATTCATTATGTCATTTCTCGATTTAATTTCGATGGATTCTCTAATCAGTCTAGTCGATCTGCTACGGCTACAAATTGATATACGTCTGCACCCATCCCAATTAATTGTGTGTCCTGTCTCTACTGTATGGCGTGCAAGATCTGATCTATTAACATGGGCATACTTGCATGCGGTTTTATGTTCTCCTCTTCTAACCTTAATTGGGCGCATGGTTTCACCCACATACATCAAGTTACAGTCGTTACATGGAATTTTATATATTCCTGATGTGTCTAGCGGTTCTATTTTTTCCTTTTGGTTGGGAAGTATAATACCTAGTGTAAGGGTCTGTTTTAACCGTTACAACCACCTTCGCCGTCGCCATTCACTGTCAACTCCGTGACACTCAGTGAACCTGCACTAACGCCATCCATCCTGCGAACAGAACAGCCCGGTGACATTCACATTCGAAGATCAATAACCCGTCACCCAACCAAGTTCATATGCCGTCTCTGGGAAGGCTTACCAATTGTTTACTTTACGGGTACGCAGCCCAACAAGCCAGTTCTGCCGACCAGCCTTCGGAGAAGAGTTTTCGACTCAATTCACTCAATTTCTCACCCAGGAAGCCAAGCGACTGTCCGACTTCTCAGAGATCGTGTCTGGGATCACAGACTCAGGCAGAACGCTTAACAATGGGTCTCCGAGTGTGCCATTTGCCAGAAAACCAAGATCACACGGCACATTCGTTCAAATAGTTCATCTGACAAAGGTTCATGGTTTCAGCTACCTTCTTACTATGATTGATAGATTTACACGGTGGCCTGCAGAATTACCTCTTGGCACCATTTCTGCAGACAAAGTAACTAACGATTTTATCTCTTCATGTATATCCAATTATGGTGTTCCCAATATGGTCATCACTGACAGAGGCACTTGTTTCTCATCGGATCTTTTCAAAACCACCTTGCGGTACATGGGATGCACCTTACGCCAGACGAATGCCTACCATCACCAAGCTAACGGTATGGTAGAGAGAATGCAAAGGGAACTCAAAGCTGCTTTAGCATCCTTGTCCATAAATGGCAACTGGGTCGATGCATTGCCTTTAGTTCTGCTCGCCATGCGTTCCCATACTCATGAAACCATTAAAACTTCTGCGTCAGAACTCCTGTATAGCATGGATCTACGCCTGCCTAGTCAGCTCCCACGTCTACTACCCGCACAGGATGACCCACAAGACGAAGCTACACGCCTTCGACTTCATTTCGGTAACATGTCTGAACAGCAGCCGAGACATACGCCTCGTCCAGTCTTCATTTACCCGCAGCTTTACAGCTGCAAGAGAGTACTCGTTCGCAACGACACTGCTGTTGCACCACTACAACCAAAGTTTCGCGGTCCTTACCCGATTTTGCACAAACAATCCAAATACTTCATTATTATGCAAGGCGCGACTTCGACATCAGTAAGTATAGACTGGTTGAAACCGTTTATCGAACCGCCTGACTCTGAGAGCAGTCAACCTCCTACACACGTCTCAGGCTCCGTCTGCCCACAATCTCATAAGCCTGCTTTGCATAACGCGTAATTGATATTTTTTAACATTAACTTTTCGTTATTCTACGTATCAAAATTTTTTAACTTTACGTTATTATTCGCATTTATCTCACTTGGCATAACCAGCTGTTCTTAGCTAACAATTTTTTAGCATTTTTAACAGTTCTTTGGTATTATGTCATCTTTGAGGCAATGTTCGAGTACATATTTTTTTATGCAGTTAGCTTTGATTTTATGTATATATATTTACATTATAATACATGTCTCACACCTGACATCACACTGCCTACTTTGGTATGACCATTTACTTTGAGCTAACGCTTTCGTGTAGCAACACTAAGTAGTTATCAGCTTCATATCATGGTACAGGCCACTTTCAATGCATATCTCAACTTCATCAGTTGCAAAAAGACCACTCTACAAATATCATGACCACAACGTCGAGCACACACTAGCTCTTTTGGCCGTATACAAACACATTGACGACGGTCCAGACTGCCTAGGTTTTAACGTAAACTTGGCAACTTCAGTGGCGATTTACCTCGAAATCCTCACGCTGCGGCTACCAAATCTTACAGTGCTCCATTTTGCCTCAAGCGGTATGACCGGCGACTAGAGCTAACAATTTGTGTATCAACTCCTAGTGGTTACTTGGCATCATATCATTGTTGAAGCAACCAACAAGCATACCTAAGCCCAGCATTTATGGTACATTAATTTTTTGCTTAAATTAGTTTGAAATCTGTCATGAATTTCTTATCCAGCCTCTCTGAGAGGAATTTTTTTGTTTTTTTCAGAGAGGAAAGTGATGTAACGACACAAGGAATTGCCGACATATTGCGTAAATTAAATTCAATTAGAAAGCGAAACTTTCCGTTAACCAATAATGTGCAAGTAGCCATATATGGCTATTACATGGTCATTTAAGCACGGTGAATTTACCATGCAGTTCAAATGTCGCGATTGCCTTCTGCTTTGCGTGTCTCCGATGTGCTGTCTCCCACCTTTCATATACGCTGATATTTGGCCTTGCTTTACCAACATTGGCTATGTGGAGGAAGATATTTCCTCCGACAAAATTAAAGTGACTATTTGATAAATTTAAACCACCTTGGCTGATTGAAACGAATTTTATTTAAAAATAAATAATTCATTTATTTTCCAGAATTTTCTTTGTTTAAATACTTGACTGTATAAATACTTTGAATTGTGCGCAATTTAAATTTTCGGGTATCTGGTTGTGACTGGTTTTATCTTGCTCGGCCTGCTGCATTTATTTCATTTCCCCCATTTTCGTTTACTCAATCTCCACAATATATTTCCTGCTAACACTGTCTTATATTCTTACTTCCGCATATATTGGGGACGTTCTGGAACAAGTAATTTAATAATTCTGTTTTTCACATCTATTTCTTACCAGATTATTTGTTCGGGTGTTTTGTTACGCGAAAGGTTTCACATTCCGATTGCCTTACATTAAGGATCAAATTAATAATTAAATACAATCGACATGGAAGCTCATCTTAAGTTTGAGGACACTAGGAAGTTAGTTCAAGATATGGTAGTTATGAATTTAACAGATATGAATGAAAGTAAAAGCTTGTCAGATTCTATTATACAATCAAAGACTGATCACGAACTGACATCTATGGGGTTCTCAGACAATAAGAGGTTAGGAGCCTCTACAAAATTTGGTGACCGCGCCAGTCCAAGAATATTCAGTCTACTACAAAATAAATCTGAAAACACTCAAGTTGGGTCGGGGATGCCCAAATGATATTTAGCGCTTATAATATCTTAAATCCTATGGAGAAATTTGTTGCGGCTTGGATGGCATTGCCTGAGAATTTCCGAAACGTCTTGGAAATTTTCAGAGACAGAACTGTAGAAGAAAAAGTGTATAATGCATTTGAGTTATTAATGGCCGAAATCCAACAGATATATCAACCTGGAAGATCGGCACAAACGTGCGAATTTTTACGTTTAGAAAAAATGGGGCGTCAACTACCATCAGAGTTATACGAACGCCTTTGCACGAAAGCTTCCAGGTTGAATATATCCAGAGATGTGGTAAATTCTATTTTTACAGCTGAGCTACTATCTAGGATTAGAACCACATTAGAAGTATTGTCCAACTAAACTCAGAGGGCTAGACGGAGTGTATAAACAGCAGGAACCACAAGTACAGGCTGTAACAGCAGGTTCTGTTATGGTGCAGCCAGTTAGGGCAGATACCGAAACCAACCTGACGATACAAGAAACCTTGCGTTACTTATGTAGAGAAGTTGTAAGTTTACGATGAGACATTGCGCAAATTCAGAGTCAAGACAGAAATACTAAACGTCGAGGGTGTCACTCGCGTCAACGCTTCGAAGGGCCACGCGGATGGTGTAAGGCACATTGCGAATACGGACGAAATGCAACGTGCCAAGGTGATAATTTTATATACCCGCGGATAGGTGGACCCAGATGGAAGGGAAGCGCTAAACCGGTAGAGAGAAATCCATCACCGGGAAAAGACTTAGCATGGTCTGACATCTATTTGGTTCTCAGACTAATAGATCGGGAGACTCTGCAACAACATCAGTAACGCCAATCTTATTGCTGTACAACTAGAGAGACAAGCTAATTACTGCAGAACTTCAACGAAGTTGCTCAGCGAGATTCCAACGAAACAACAGAAGGAACCACAACCCAAGTCAACCCGAGCTGGTCTCAAGAATCTAGGAGTACTTCTGGACAACCTCACGCTTACGGACCTTCTTAGCATTTGCCAGAGAACGCAAGACCAGTCCTGTTAAGGGCCCTCTAAAAGTTCTAACTATTTATTTTAAGGTACTCTAACCGAATTTGTAACGTCGTGCGTCATTTAATTGTGTAAACGCCCCGGCTTCAAGTAAATGCCGTACGACGTTACAAACTCGGTTAAGGTGCTCTGAATAGAGATTTGTTACTTATATAGGGGCCCTTAATAGGGCCTGGTAATGCGTTCTCCTGAATTGATCAGTGTGAAGATGTTCTAGAGCCTTGGTTGGACTCTGGTTGAGTTGTCACTGCCGTGGTTGAGCTGTAATCACGATGTGGATAACGTCATGCAGGTTCTGCAATTAATTGGCTCGTCTCTCTGGTTATACCGCAACAAGTTGAGTCACGGATGCAGTTAGTTGTTGGTGAAACTATCAAATCACCAGCGTAGGTATTGACAGCCGACAGAACGCACACGCGTGACGTAAGTTAGAATTCAATTGCCACACTTGACTTGCATGGTAAATTGCCGTGCTTAAATAGCATGCCATGCCTACATGCACACTATTGGTTAAACGGCAAGTTTCGCTTTTTTCTCATTGGTGCAACGTAAATAAAATTTAATTTAATTTACGCAATATGTCGGCCATTAATTTGTGTCGTTACAACACTTTCCTCTCTGAAAAAAAGGAAAAAAATTCCGCTCTGCGAGGCTAGATAAGAAATGCATGACAGAGTTCGAACCAAGTTAAGCAAAAATATGATGAACCATAAGTGCTGGGCTTAAATATGCTTGTTGGTTGCTTCAACAATGATATGATGCCAGGTAACCACTAGGAATTACTACACAAATTGTTAGCTCTAGTGGTCGGTCATAGCACGTGAGGCAAAATAGAGCAGTGTAAGTTTTTGGAGCCGCAGCGTGAAGATTTCGAGGTAAATCGCCTCTGAATTTGCCAGGTTTAAGTTAAAACTCTAAGCAGGTTGGATCGTTGTCAATGTGTTTGTATACGACCAAAGGAGCTAGAGTGCTCGACGTTGTGGACATGACATTTGTAGAGTGGTCTTTGTGAAATAGATAAAGTTGAGATATGCATTGAAAGTGGCCTGTGCCATGATATGAAGCTGATCACTACTTAGTGTTGCTACACGAAAGCGTTAGCTCTAAGTAGCTGGTCATACCAAAATAGGCAGTGTAATGTCATGTGTGAGAAATACATTATAATGTAAAAATATATACATTAAAATCAAAGGTAACTGCATAAAAAAATATGTACACGAACATTGCCTCAGAGATGGCATAATACCAAAGAACTGTTCAAAAATGCTACACAATTGTTAGCTAAGAACAGCTGGTTATGCCACGTGAGACAAATACGAAAAATAACGTAAGGTTAAAAAAATGTTTATAGATAATGTAAATGTTTTTTAAAAAAATCAATTACGCGTTATACAAAGCAGGACATTGAGATTGTGAGCAGACGGAGCCTGAGACGTGTGTAGAAGGTTGAACGCTCTCAGGATCAAGCGGTTCGATAAACGGTTTCAACCTGTCTATGCTTACTGATGTCGGTGTAGCGCCTTGCATAATAATGAAGTATTTTGGTTGTCTGAGCAAAATCGGGTAAGGACCGCGATACTTGGGTTGTAGTGGTGCAACAGCATTATTGTTGCGAACGAGTACTCTCTTGCAGTTGTGGAGCTGTGGGTGAACGAAGACTGGACGAGGCGTATGTCTCGGCTGCTGTTCAGACATGTTACCGAAATGAAGTCGAAGGCGGGTAGCTTCGTCTTGTGGGTCATCTTGTGCCGGTAGTAGACGTGGGAGCTGACTAGGCAGGCGTAGATCCATGCCATACAAGAGTTGTGACGCAGACGTTTTAATGGATTCACGAGTACGGGAACGCATGGCAAGCAGAACTAAAGGTAGTGCATCGACTCCAGTTGCCATTAATGGACGAGGATGCTAAAGCAGCTTTGAGTTCCCTATGCATTCTCTCTACCATGCCGTTAGCTTGGGGATGGTAGGCAGTCGTCTGGCGTAAGATGCATCCCATGTACCGCAAGGTGGTTTTAAAACGATACGATGAGAAGCAAGTGCCTCTGTCCGTGATGACCTCATTGGAACACCATAATTGGATATCCATGCAGAGATAAAACCGTTAGTTACTTCGTCTGCAGAAATGGTGCCAAGAGGTAATGCCGCAGGCCACCGTGTAAATCTATCGATCATAGTTAGAAGGTAGCTGAAACCTTGAACATTTGTCAGATGAACTATGTCGATGTGGACGTGATGGCATAGGCGAGAAGTAGATCGAAAATAAGTTGTAACTTAGAACGAGGTGTGTCGTAGGTGGATCTCTGTTTCTTCTGACAAATTGCACAACTCTATAGACCCATCGTTTAACATTCCCGCCCAAGTCTGTGACCCCAGAAACGATCTCAAAGAAGTCGGACAGTCGCTTGGCTTCCTAGGTGAAACTGGAAAGTGGAATTGAATCGAAAACTTTCTCTGAAGGCTGGTCGGCAGAACTGGCTTGTTGGGCTGCGTACCCGTGAAGTAAACAATTGGTAAGCCTACCCACAGACGGCATATGAACTTGGCTGGGTGACGGGCTATTGATCTTTGAATGTGAATGTCACCGCGTTGTTCAGTTCGCAGGAGAGTTGCCGTTAGTGCAGGTTCACTGAGTGCCACGGAGTTGACAGTGAATGGTGACGGCGAAGGTGGCTGTAGAGAGACGTCTGGCCTAGACAGGGCATCTGCAATGAAGTTCTGTTTGCCCTTGACGTGAAAGACGTCAAATTGCTATTCGCTTAGACCGAGAAAGCTGTCTTTCCACTCTGGCAGGGTACTTGGCGATAGATGAAGTTGCGTTTCGAAGTGCGCTAACAGTGGTGCATGATCTGTGAAAACAACAAATCTGCTACTGCCAATGATGCTGATAAAATGGCGCACTGCGTCGTGGATGGCGAGAAGTTCTCGGCCGAAAGTGTCGTACCTCGTTTCTACTGGTTGGAGAGTACGCGAGTAGAAACTGATAGGCTTCCGAACTCCGTCGATCTCTTGTTCCAAAGTGGCTCCAATAGCGAATTCAGAAGCATCTGTCGTGAGTAGAAATGGCTTTTCGAAATCTGGATGCGTTAGCATTGTGGCATTTGCTAACGAGTTGATGGCAAGTCGAAGTAATTCCTCGTCTTCGGATGACCAAGCAATGATGGAATTCTTGCTAAGTCCTTTTCGGTTCCGCAGGTGCCTGCACAAAGGATAAAGTTGTTTTGAAAGGCCTGGAAGGAACTTGCGATAATAGTTTAGTACTCCCAGGATTTTCTGCAAATCGCTCAAAGTCCTTGGTGACTTGATATTCTTGATTGAATTCGTCTTTGACGGCAACGGTTGAATACCTTGGGCCGTGATACGATGCCCTAAGAAGTCGACGGATGAAGTTGCAATCTGCGTCTTGTCACAATTGATCTTGAGTCCGTGGTTGGATAAGCGTGAGAGGACATTTCGTAGATGTTTCGCATGAGATTCTAGATCTGGACTGAATACCATAATGTCATCGAGATATGACATACAATAAGCAGAGTCGTCGCGAAGTATGTTGTCTATGAATCTTTGAAATGTCTGAGTAGCACACTTGAGTCCAAAAGGCATGTAAAGATATTCAAAAAGGCCAAATGGAGTGATGACTGCAGTTTTCTCGATATCCTCTGGTGCTACCGGTATGTGATGGTACGCTTGTCTGAGGTCAATCACTGAGAAGAAATTGCTGCCGTTGAGTTTTTCAAGTAAAGTGTTGATATTTGGAATAGGATATGCATCAGATTTTAATTTACGCAATATGTCGGCCATTGATTTGTGTCGTTACAATAGCATGCCATGCCTACTTGCACACTATTGGTTAAACGCAAGTTTCGCTTTTTTCTCATTGGTGCAACGTAAATAAAATTGAATTTAATTTACGCAATATGTCGGCCATTAATTTGTGTCGTTACACTTGAAGTTGTGTAACGACACAAATCAATCGCCGACATATTGCGTAAATTAAATTCAAATTTATTTACGTTGCACCAATGAGAAAAAAGCGAAATTGCCGTTTAACCACTGTTTAACCAATAGTGTGCAAGTAGACATATTGCATGCTATTTAAGCACGGTAATTTACCATGCAAGTCAGTTGTGGCATTTGCATTCTACCTGCTTCACGCGTGTGCGTTCTGTCGGCTGTCAATACCTACGCTGGTGATTTGATAGTTTCACCAACAACTAACTACATCCGTGACTCATCTTGTTGCGGTATACCGGAGAGACGAGCCAATTAAGTGCAGAACCTGCAGGACACTATCCACATCGTGATTGCAGCTCAACCACGGGAGCGACAACTCAACCAGAGTCCACCCAAGGCTCTAGGACATCTTCAAACTCTGAAGACTTCAAGAGAACGCATTAGGCCCTCTTAAGGGCCCCCATATCAGTAACTAATCTCTATTCAGAGCACCTTAACCGAGTTTGTAACGTCGTACGGCATTTACTTGAAGCCGGGGCGTTTACAAAATTGGCGACCGCGCCAGGATATTGATTATTGTTCTGATTTTTTTGGTATAAATAAAATTGACTTCCTTTTTCATCTATTTGGGATAAATAGATTGACATTTGTGTTTTCTTTACCCTGATCGTGGTTTTCTGGGAAATCTGTTGGGTATATATTCGTGGATTTGTGGGGATAATTATAATACATTGTCATCAAAGGCCAACGGGGCCTCTATTTAACTTTCCTACGTACGAAACGGCACCGTACGTACTCGTCAAACTCAACTTCGGATTTTTGGAAACAGTGACTTTTTTGTTCTGCGCTCACTCAACTGTGGAAGCTGTTTGTGGGTAAGCGTTTCGTTAAAGTTTATTTATATTAAAGTTTATTTATACATTTTCATATTGCTTATAAATTTATGCTTTTAAGATCCCGTAAGATTGTTAAAATGTCAGGTCCAATTTTAGATATTGATGTTCCTGTTTGGGATGGAGATAGTGAGCTATTCTTTATGCGCGTAGACTCCGCTTTCTCCCCGTTTCCTGATTATGACAGTCATCAAAAACTGTCGAAGGTTTTTGCTAAACTACCTTCTGAATTGCAGCGACGGATTTATCCTAAGCTTGAGGCCATTAGGAAGCTACCTAATCCCATTTTGGGCCTACAAAACGAGGTAGAATCCTTGCTTGGACCCACGGAAACTGAGCAGATAATAAACAAATATGCGCAGTTAGATATGCCAAATCTTGGCCCCATCGAAATACTGAGGGAATTACGGAAACGTTGGTATAAAACCAACATTTCTGACCATGAGGCTAAGGTTGTTTTTATTAACAATCTTCCCCAAACATTAAAACTCTTTGCCAGACAGCTCCCCAACACTCTCTCTATAGATGACTTATCTGAGAGATGTGAGTTAGAATATAGGGTTTTGGAACCCAAAGTGAATCCATCATCCTTTTCTTCACCCCCGCAAGATGATAGAATCTCCTCTTTAGAGAGAACAGTGGCGAACATGGCCAAAGTTCTAGAAGGATTGGCCATTACCAAATCCGAGATAAATCAAGTGAATGCTCGACCAAAATTCGTTTCCAAGTCAAATTATAATGGTAGGCGGCGATCGAGATCTCCGCAATCCTTTAATAAATATGCTCCAAAGAACTGGTGTTATAACCACCAGAAGTTTTTTATGCTTGCCAAGTTTGTCTTTGTCGTTCCGAAGAATTTCCGAATGAGTGTCAATTTCCACAGCTGACGGAGAGGACAACAGACCGCAGGCACAAGGGTGCATCAGTATCGGGAAACGTCTGGCGCAGGAAGTAGAAGACCGTACTTTCTGCACATCAACGGCATCAACGGCGCTACAGGGAAGAAGCCAACTACAATCCGACATCCCTGTCGACTCTTTTCGTCCACGCCGAATTTTTCACATAGAGAACCAAACAGACAATGCCGGTCGCAATCACCAGCCTACTTGTTTGCATGACCCGGCCAAACAGCCAAACGAACTTCTGCACCTTCTTGATTTCAAAACTGGCGAAGAGTTCATCGTAGACACAGGTGCGGCAGTCTCAGTTCTCAAAGGTGATTCAATGGCCGAGATGTCGCTAGGCGTTCTTCTCGCAACAGCTACAGGCGAGCCCATACCAACTTATGGCTGCCAATACCGCACACTCAACATAGGTCTACGACGTGAATTTTCCCACAACTTCATCATTGCCAAGGTCTCACATAATATAATAGGCCTTGATTTCCTTCTAAAATTTCGGCTCATTGTTGATCTTGCCAATCAAAAGATCATCGACCCCTCCACCGGACTTGAACAAAGCTTTTGGACACTTGCCTCCGAGCGTTTGGAGTTACAGGTCATTCAGCCAACCCCAGTGCATCATTCAGCAGAGATATCAGCAGCTCTTCGAAAATACAAATCGCTTTTCGATCTTAACAAGTCAGAGCTACGAGTCTCCAACACGATGCATCATATCGTCACAGAAGGACAACCTATTGCACTCAAGAAGCGACCACTGGCTCCTGCTAAGCTGAAAGCTGCCCAAGAAGAATTCTCAAGGCTTTTGGAAGAGGGAATCATCAGACCATCGAAAAGTTCATGGGCGTCACCACTGCACTTAGTCTCAAAATCAAACGGATCGTACAGAGCCTGTGGAGACTACCGTAAGCTAAATTCAGTGACAAAATCTGATGCATATCCTATTCCAAATATCAACACTTTACTTGAAAAACTCAACGGCAGCAATTTCTTCTCAGTGATTGACCTCAGACAAGCGTACCATCACATACCGGTAGCACTAGAGGATATCGAGAAAACTGCAGTCATCACTCCATTTGGCCTTTTTGAATATCTTTACATGCCTTTTGGACTCAAGTGTGCTACTCAGACATTTCAAAGATTCATAGACAAACATACTTCGCGACGACTCTGCTTATTGTATGTCATATCTCGATGACATTATGGTATTCAGTCCAGATCTAGAATCTCATGCGAAACATCTACGAAATGTCCTCTCACGCTTATCCAACCACGGACTCAAGATCAACTGTGACAAGACGCAGATTGCAACTTCATCCGTCGACTTCTTAGGGCATCGTATCACGGCCCAAGGTATTCAACCGTTGCCGTCAAAGACGAATTCAATCAAGAATATCAAGTCACCAAGGACTTTGAGCGATTTGCAGAAAATCCTGGGAGTACTAAACTATTATCGCAAGTTCCTTCCGGGCCTTTCAAAACAACTTTATCCTTTGTGCAGGCACCTGCGGAACCGAAAAGGACTTAGCAAGAATTCCATCATTGCTTGGTCATCCGAAGACGAGGAATTACTTCGACTTGCCATCAACTCGTTAGCAAATGCCACAATGCTAACGCATCCAGATTTCGAAAAGCCATTTCTACTCACGACAGATGCTTCTGAATTCGCTATTGGAGCCACTTTGGAACAAGAGATCGACGGAGTTCGGAAGCCTATCAGTTTCTACTCGCGTACTCTCCAACCAGTAGAAACGAGGTACGACACTTTCGGCCGAGAACTTCTCGCCATCCACGACGCAGTGCGCCATTTTATCAGCATCATTGGCAGTAGCAGATTTGTTGTTTTCACAGATCATGCACCACTAGTTAGCGCACTTCGAAACGCAACTTCATCTATCGCCAAGTACCCTGCCAGAGTGGAAAGACAGCTTTCTCGTCTAAGCGAATGGCAATTTGACGTCTTTCACGTCAAGGGCAAACAGAACTTCATTGCAGATGCCCTGTCCAGGCCAGACGTCTCTCTACAACCACCTTCGCCGTCACCATTCACTGTCAACTCCGTGGCACTCAGTGAACCTGCACTAACGCCAACTCTCCTGCGAACTGAACAACGCGGTGACATTCACATTCAAAGATCAATAGCCCGTCACCCAACCAAGTTCATATGCCGTCTGTGGGAAGGCTTACCAATTGTTTACTTCACGGGTACGCAGCCCAACAAGCCAGTTCTGCCGACCAGCCTTCAGAGAAAGGTTTTCGATTCAATTCACTCAATTTCTCACCCAGGAAGCCAAGCGACTGTCCGACTTCTTACAGATCGTTTCTGGGGTCACAGACTTAGGCAGAATGTTAAACGATGGGTCTCAGAGTGTGCTATTTGTCAGAAAAACAAGATCACACGACACACTCGTTCTAAGTTGCAACATTTTCGGTCTACTTCTCGCCTAGCCATCGTCCACATCGACATAGTTCATCTGACAAAGGTTCAAGGTTTCAGCTACCTTCTAACTATGATCGATAGATTTACACGGTGGCCTGCGGCATTACCTCTTGGCACCATTTCTGCAGACGAAGTAACTAACGGTTTTATCTCTGCATGGATATCCAATTATGGTGTTCCCAATGAGGTCATCACGGACAGAGGCACTTGCTTCTCATCTGATCGTTTCAAAACCACCTTGCGGTACATGGGATGCATCTTACGCCAGACGACTGCCTACCATCCCCAAGCTAATGGCATGGTAGAGAGAATGCATAGGGAACTCAAAGCAGCTTTAGCATCCTCGTCCATTAATGGCAACTGGGTCGATGCACTACCTTTAGTTCTGCTGGCCATGCGTTCCCGTACTCGTGAATCCATTAAAACGTCTGCGTCACAACTCTTGTATGGCATGGATCTACGCCTGCCTAGTCAGCTCCCACGTCTACTACCGGCACAAGATGACCCACAAGACGAAGCTACCCGCCTTCGACTTCATTTCGGTAACATGTCCGAACAGCAGCCGAGACACACGCCTCGTCCAGTCTTCGTTCACCCACAGCTCCACAGCTGCAAGAGAGTACTCGTTCGCAACAATAATGCTGTTGCACCACTACAACCCAAGTATCGCGGTCCTTACCCGATTTTACTCAGACAGCCAAAATACTTCATCATTATGCAAGGCGCTACACCGACATCAGTAAGCATAGACAGGTTGAAACCGTTTATCGAACCACCTGATCCTGAGAGCGTTCAACCTTCTACACACGTCTCAGGCTCCGTCTGCCCACAATCTCAATGCCTGCTTTGTATAACGCGTAATTAATTTTTTTTAAACATTAACATTAACTATAAAATTTTTTTAACCTTACGTTATTTTTCGTATTTGTCTCACGTGGCATAACCAGCTGTTCTTAGCTAACAATTGTGTAGCATTTTTGAACAGTTCTTTGGTATTATGCCATCTCTGAGGCAATGTTCGTGTACATATTTTTATGCAGTTACCTTTGATTTTAATGTATATATTTTTACATTATAATGTATTTCTCACACATGACATTACACTGCCTATTTTGGTATGACCAGCTACTTAGAGCTAACGCTTTCGTGTAGCAACACTAAGTAGTGATCAGCTTCATATCATGGTACAGGCCACTTTCAATGCATATCTCAACTTTATCTATTTCACAAAGACCACTCTACAAATGTCATGACCACAATCGAGCATCTGACTCCTTTGGTCGTATAAAAACACATTGACAACGATCCAACTTGCTTAGGTTTTAACTTAAACCTGGCAAATTCAGAGGTGATTTACCTCGAAATCTTCACGCTGCGGCTCCAAAAACTTACACTGCTCTATTTTGCCTCACGTGCTATGACCGTCCACTAGAGCTAACAATTTGTGTAGCAATTCCTAGTGGTTACCTGGCATCATATCATTGTTGAAGCAACCAACAAGCATATTTAAGCCCAGCACTTATGGTTCATCATATTTTTGCTTAACTTGGTTCGAACTCTGTCATGCATTTCTTATCTAGCCTCGCAGAGAGGAATATTTTTTTCCTTTTTTTCAGAGAGGAAAGTGTTGTAACGACACAAATCAATCGCCGACATATTGCGTAAATTAAATTCAAATTTATTTACGTTGCACCAATGAGAAAAAAGCAAAATTGCCGTTTAACCACGTTTAACCACGTTTAACCAATAGTATGCAAGTACACATATTGCATGCTATTTAAGCACGGTAATTTACCATGCAAGTCAGTTGTGGCATTTGCATTCTACCTGCTTCACGCGTGTGCGTTCTGTCGGCTGTCAATACCTACGCTGGTGATTTGATAGTTTAAACGAACATTGGTTGCGCGGGTGGTGATAACAATTATTATAATCAAGGTTGCGGTCTTGATATAAACACCTGACCCATTAATTACTTACATATGTCAGTATAAACTAAGAATTGTATAGTGTAGAAAAGGCAATTCATCCATCCAGTAGACCGGTTTCGTCCTTATTGGGCACTCATCAAGTACTGGCCAGAATTTGCCGCGGACAGGATACGAACCTGGGCACGTCTGCTTCGGAATCTGGTGCTCTAACCACTGAGCTATCCTGCCGCACACTACACTACACACAATTTTCAGTTATATACTAACTAATGTAACTTGGTTAGTCAATTTTTCCTTTAGGTGGAGCTCATATGGCATCCATTTAGACCCAAAGTTCCAACTAACCATGCCCAATCTGTCATTACTGAACAGACACCACATTACATGGGGAAGTGGTATTGAAATGAACATTTATATAATTAAACGAACATTGGTTGCGCGGGTGGTGATAACAATTATTATAATCAAGGTTGCGGTCTTGATATAAACACCTGACCCATTAATTACTTACATATGTCAGTATAAACTAAGAATTGTATAGTGTAGAAAAGGCAATTCATCCAGTAGACCGGTTTCGTCCTTATTGGGAACTCATCAAGTACTGTCCAGAATTTGCCGCGGACAGGATACGAACCTGGGCACGTCTGCTTCGGAATCTGGTGCTCTAACCACTGAGCTATCCTGCCGCACACAACACTACACACAATTTTCAGTTATATACTAACTAATATAACTTGGTTAGTCAATTTTTCCTTTAGGTGGAGCTCATATGGCATCCATTTAGACCCAAAGTTCCAACTAACCATGCCCAATCTGTCATTACTGAACAGACACCACATTACATGGGGAAGTGGTATTGAAATGAACATTTATATAATTAAACGAACATTGGTTGCGCGGGTGGTGATAACAATTATTATAATCAAGGTTGCGGTCTTGATATAAACACCTGACCCATTAATTACTTACATATGTCAGTATAAACTAAGAATTGTATAGTGTAGAAAAGGAAATTCATCCAGTAGACCGGTTTCGTCCTTATTGGGAACTCATCAAGTACTGGCCAGAATTTGCCGCGGACAGGATACGAACCTGGGCACGTCTGCTTCGGAATCTGGTGCTCTAACCACTGAGCTATCCTGCCGCACACTACACTACACACAATTTTCAGTTATATACTAACTAATGTAACTTGGTTAGTCAATTTTTCCTTTAGGTGGAGCTCATATGGCATCCATTTAGACCCAAAGTTCCAACTAACCATGCCCAATCTGTCATTACTGAACAGACACCACATTACATGGGGAAGTGGTATTGAAATGAACATTTATATAATTAAACGAACATTGGTTGCGCGGGTGGTGATAACAATTATTATAATCAAGGTTGCGGTCTTGATATAAACACCTGACCCATTAATTACTTACATATGTCAGTATAAACTAAGAATTGTATAGTGTGGAAAAGGCAATTCATCCAGTAGACCGGTTTCGTCCTTATTGGGAACTCATCAAGTACTGGACGAAACCGGTCTACTGGATGAATTGCCCTTTCCCTTTACTGGTCGTAGTTTATACTGACATATGTAAATATTAATAGGTCGAATGAAACTGGCTGCCGCACAATAATGTTCGTTTAATTATATAAATGTTCATTTCAATACCACTCCCCATGTAATGTGGTGTCTGTTCAGTAATGACAGATTGGGCAAGGTTAGTCGGAACTTTGTGTCTAAATGGATGCCATATGAGCTCCACCTAAAGGAAAAATTGACTAACCAAGTTACATTAGTTAGTATATTACTGAAAATTGTGTGTAGTGTAGTGTGCGGCAGGATAGCTCAGTGGTTAGAGCACCAGATTCCGAAGCAGACGTGCCCAGGTTCGAGTCCTGTGCGCGGCAAATTCTGGCCAGTACTTGATGAGTTCCCAATAAGGACGAAACCGGTCTACTGGATGAATTGCCTTTTCTACACTATAAAATTCTTAGTTTATACTGATATATGTAAGTAATTAATGGGTCAGGTGTTTATATCAAGACCGCAACCTTGATTATAATAATGATTTGATAGTTTCACCAACAACTAACTACATCCGTGACTCATCTTGTTGCGGTATCCCGGAGAGACGAGCCAATTAAGTGCAGAACCTGCAGGAGGCCATCCACATCGTGAGTACAGCTCAACCACGGGAGCGGCAACTCAATCAGAGTTCACCCAAGGCACTAGGACATCTTCAACCTCTGAAGACATCAAGCGAACGCGATACCAGGCACTCTTAAGGGCCCCCATATCAGTAACTAATCTCTATTCAGAGCACCTTAACCGAGTTTGTAACGTCGTACGGCATTTACTTGAAGCCGGAGCGTTTACAGCTGTAACGACACAAATCAATCGCCGACATATTGCGTAAATTAAATTCAAATTTATTTACGTTGCACCAATGAGAAAAAAGCAAATTGCCGTTTAACCACGTCTAACCACGTTTAACCAATAGTATGCAAGTACACATATTGCATGCTATTTAAGCACGGTAATTTACCATGCAAGTCAGTTGTGGCATTTGCCTTCTACCTGCTTCACGCGTGTGCGTTCTGTCGGTTGTCAATACGTGTGCGCTCTGTCGGCTGTCAGTATCTACTCATCTTGTTGCGGGATACCGGAGAGACGAGCCAATTGAGTGCAGGACCTGCAGGACACCATCCACAACACGATCACAGCTCAACCACGGGAGCAACAAATCAACCAGAGTCCACCCAAGGCTCTAGGACATCTTCAAAGCTGAAGACTCAAAGCGAACGCATTACCCGGCCCTCTTAAGGGCCCCCATATCAGTAACTAATCTCTATTCAGAGCACCTTAACCGAGTTTGTAACGTCGTACGGCATTTACTTGAAGCCGGGGCGTTTACAAAATTGGCGACCGCGCCAGGATATTGATTATTTATCTGATTTTTTTTGGGTATAAATAAATTGACTTTCTTCTTCATTTGTTTGGGATGAATCGACTAACATTTGCGTTTTCTTTACCCTGATCCTGTTTTTCTGTTGGGTATATATTCGTGAATTTGTGGTGTTCGTCTTCCCTAAAGGAAGATTTCAAATTTTGGAAGCAGTGTGTTATTCTTGCTGTTGAAAATAATAATTCATTGGCACTTAAGAGCCAACGGGCCCTTGTTCGTCTTCCCTACGGGACAATTTCAATTTTTTGGAAGGAGTGACGCTGTTCTGTGTTGAAATAATAATACATTGTCATCAAAGGCCATCGGGGCCTCTGTTCGTTTTTTCCTTTTGTACTGGACAATATCAAGCAACAGTGGAAGCTGTTTGTGGGTAAGCGTTTCGTTATATATTTATGCATTTTATATATACATTTTCATATTGCGTATAAATTTATGCTTTTAAGATCCGTAAGATTGTTAAAATGTCAGGTCCAATTTTAGATATTGATGTTCCTGTTTGGGATGGAGATAGTGAGTTATTTTTTTTATGCGCGTAGACTCCGCTTTCTCCCCGTTTCCTGATTATGACAGTCATCAAAAACTGTCAAAGGTTTTTCAACTAAACTACCTTCTGAATTGCAGCGACGGATTTATCTGAAAGCACAGGACCGATGGGAAGCTACCTAATCCCATTTTGGGCCTACAAAACGAGGTAGAATCCTTGCTTGGACCCACGGAAACTGAGCAGATAATAAACAAATATGCGCAGTTAGATATGCCAAATCTTGGCCCCATAGAAATACTGAGGGAATTACGGAAACGTTGGTATAAAACCAACATTTCTGACCATGAGGCTAAGGTTGTTTTTATTAACAATCTTCCCCAAACATTAAAACTCTTTGCCAGACAGCTCCCCAACACTCTCTCTATAGATGACTTATCTGAGAGATGTGAGTTAGAATATAGGGTTTTGGAACCCAAAGTGAATCCATCATCCTTTTCTTCACCCCCGCAAGATGATAGAATCTCCTCCTTAGAGAGAACAGTGGCGAACATGGCCAAAGTTCTAGAAGGATTGGCCATTACCAAAATTCGTTTCCAAGTCAAATTATAATGGTAGGCGGCGATCGAGATCTCCGCAATCCTTTAATAAATATGCTCCAAAGAACTGGTGTTATAACCACCAGAAGTTTTTTATGCTTGCCAAGTTTGTCTTTGTCGTTCCGAAGAATTTCCGAATGAGTGTCAATTTCCACAGCTGATGGAGAGGACAACAGACCGCAGGCACAAGGGTGCATCAGTATCGGGAAACGTCTGGCGCAGGAAGTAGAAGACCGTACTTTCTGCACATCAACAGCATCAACGGCGCTACAGGGAAGAAGCCAACTACAATCCGACATCCCTGTCGACTCTTTTCGTCCACGCCGAATTTTTCACATAGAGAACCAAACAGACAATGCCGGTCGCTATCACCAGCCTACTTGTTTGCATGACCCGGCCAAACAGCCAAACGAACTTCTGCACCTTCTTGATTTCAAAACTGGCGAAGAGTTCATCGTAGACACAGGTGCAGCAGTCTCAGTTCTCAAAGGTGATTCAATGGCCGAGATGTCGCTAGGCGTTCTTCTCGCAACAGCTACAGGCGAGCCCATACCAACTTATGGCTGCCAATACCGCACACTCAACATAGGTCTACGACGTGAATTTTCCCACAACTTCATCATTGCCAAGGTCTCACATATTATAATAGGCCTTGATTTCCTTCTAAAATTTCGGCTCATTGTTGATCTTGCCAATCAAAAGATCATCGACCCCTCCACCGGACTTGAACAAAGCTTTTGGACACTTGCCTCCGAGCGTTTGGAGTTACAGGTCATTCAACCAACCCCAGTGCATCATTCAGCAGAGATATCAGCAGCTCTTCGAAAATACAAATCGCTTTTCGATCTTAACAAATCCGATCTGCGAGTCTCCAACACGATGCATCACATCGTCACAGAAGGACAACCTATTGCACTCAAGAAGCGACCACTGGCTCCTGCTAAGCTGAAAGCTGCACAAGAAGAATTCTCAAGGCTTTTGGAAGAGGGAATCATCAGACCATCGAAAAGTTCATGGGCGTCACCACTGCACTTAGTCTCAAAATCAAACGGATCGTACAGAGCCTGTGGAGACTACCGTAAGCTAAATTCAGTGACAAAATCTGATGCATATCCTATTCCAAATATCAACACATTACTTGAAAAACTCAACGGCAGCAATTTCTTCTCAGTAATTGACCTTAGACAAGCCTACCATCACATCCCGGTAGCACCAGAGGATATCGAGAAAACTGCTGTCATCACTCCATTTGGACTTTTCGAATACCTTTACATGCCTTTTGGACTTAAGTGTGCTACACAGACATTTCAAAGATTCATGGACAACATACTTCGCGACGACTCTGCTTATTGTATGTCATATCTCGATGACATTATGGTATTCAGTCCAGATCTAGAATCTCATGCGAAACATCTACGAAATGTCCTCTCACGCTTATCCAACCACGGACTCAAGATCAACTGTGACAAGACACAGATTGCAACTTCATCCGTCGACTTCTTAGGGCATCGTATCACGGCCCAAGGTATTCAACCGTTGCCGTCAAAGACGAATTCAATCAAGATTATCAAGTCACCAAGGACTTTGAGCGATTTGCAGAAAATCCTGGGAGTACTAAACTATTATCGCAAGTTCCTTCCAGGCCTTTCAAAACAACTTTATCCTTTGTGCAGGCACCTGCGGAACCGAAAAGGACTTAGCAAGAATTCCATCATTGCTTGGTCATCCGAAGACGAGGAATTACTTCGACTTGCCATCAACTCGTTAGCAAATGCCACAATGCTAACGCATCCAGATTTCGAAAAGCCATTTCTACTCACGACAGATGCTTCTGAATTCGCTATTGGAGCCACTTTGGAACAAGAGATCGACGGAGTTCGGAAGCCTATCAGTTTCTACTCGCGTACTCTCCAACCAGTAGAAACGAGGTACGACACTTTCGGCCGAGAACTTCTCGCCATCCACGACGCAGTGCGCCATTTATCAGCATCATTGGCAGTAGCAGATTTGTTGTTTTCACAGATCATGCACCACTAGTTAGCGCACTTCGAAACGCAACTTCATCTATCGCCAAGTACCCTGCCAGAGTGGAAAGACAGCTTTCTCGTCTAAGCGAATGGCAATTTGACGTCTTTCACGTCAAGGGCAAACAGAACTTCATTGCAGATGCCCTGTCCAGGCCAGACGTCTCTCTACAACCACCTTCGCCGTCACCATTCACTGTCAACTCCGTGGCACTCAGTGAACCTGCACTATCGCCATTCCTCCTGCGAACGGAACAACGCGGTGACATTCACATTCAAAGATCAATAGCCCGTCACCCAACCAAGTTCATATGCCGTCTGTGGGAAGGCTTACCAATTGTTTACTTCACGGGTACGCAGCCCAACAAGCCAGTTCTGCCGACCAGCCTTCAGAGAAGGTTTTCGATTCAATTCACTCAATTTCTCACCCAGGAAGCCAAGCGACTGTCCGACTTCTTACAGATCGTTTCTGGGGTCACAGACTTAGGCAGAATGTTAAACGATGGGTCTCAGAGTGTGCAATTTGTCAGAAAAACAAGATCACACGACACACTCGTTCTAAGTTGCAAAATTTTCGGTCTACTTCTCGCCTAGCCATCGTCCACATCGTCATAGTTCATCTGACAAAGATTCAAGGTTTCAGCTACCTTCTAACTATGATCGATAGATTTACACGGTGGCCTGCGGCATTACCTCTTGGCACCATTTCTGCAGACGAAGTAACTAACGGTTTTATCTCTGCATGGATATCCAATTACGGTGTTCCCAATGAGGTCATCACGGACAGAGGCACTTGCTTCTCATCTGATCGTTTCAAAACCACCTTGCGGTACATGGGATGCATCTTACGCCAGACGACTGCCTACCATCCCCAAGCTAATGGCATGGTAGAGAGAATGCATAGGGAACTCAAAGCAGCTTTAGCATCCTCGTCCATTAATGGCAACTGGGTCGATGCACTACCTTTAGTTCTGCTGGCCATGCGTTCTCGTACTCGAGAATCCATTAAAACGTCTGCGTCACAACTCTTGTATGGCATGGATCTACGCCTGCCTAGTCAGCTCCCACGTCTACTACCGGCACAAGATGACCCACAAGACGAAGCTACCCGCCTTCGACTTCATTTCGGTAACATGTCCGAGCAGCAGCCGAGACACACGCCTCGTCCAGTCTTCGTTCACCCACAGCTCCACAGCTGCAAGAGAGTACTCGTTCGCAACAATAATGCTGTTGCACCACTACAACCCAAGTATCGCGGTCCTTACCCGATTTTACTAAAACAGCCAAAATGCTTCATCATTATGCAAGGCGCTACACCGACATCAGTAAGCATAGACAGGTTAAAACCGTTTATCGAACCACCTGATCCTGAGAGCGTTCAACCTTCTACAAACGTCTCAGGCTCCGTCTGCCCACTATCTCAACCTGCTTTGTACAACGCGTAATTAATTTTTTTAAACATTAACATTTAACTATAAAATTTTTTTTTAACTTTACGTTAATTTTTAGTAATTGTCTCACGTGGCATAACCACCTGTTCTTAGCTAACAATTGTGTAGCATTTTTGAACAGTTCTTTGGTATTATGCCATCTCTGAGGCAATGTTCGTGTACATATTTTATGCAATTACCTTTGATTTTAATGTATATATTTTTACATTATAATGTATTTCTCACATATGACATTACACTGCCTATTTTGGTATGACCAGCTACTTAGAGCTAACGCTTTCGTGTAGCATTACTAAGTATTGATCAGCTTCATATCATGGTACAGGCCACTTTCAATGCATATCTCAACTTTATCTATTTCACAAAGACCACTCTACAAATGTCATGACTACAACGTCGAGCACTCTAGCTCCTTTGGTCGTATACAAACACATTGACAACGATCAAACCTGCTTAGGTTTTTAACTTAAACCTGGCAAATTCAGAGGCGATTTACCTCGAAATCTTCACGCTGCGGCTCCAAAAAACTTACACTGCTCTATTTTGCCTCACGTGCTATGACCGTCCACTAGAGCTAACAATTTGTGTAGCAATTCCTAGTGGTTACCTGGCATCATATCATTGTTGAAGCAACCAACAAGCATATTTAAGCCCAGCACTTATGGTTCATCATATTTTTCCTTAACTTGGTTCGAACTCTGTCATGCATTTCTTATCTAGCCTCGCAGAGAGGAATATTTTTTCTTTTTTTTTCAGAGAGGAAAGTGTTGTAACGACACAAATCAATCGCCGACATATTGCGTAAATTAAATTCAAATTTATTTACGTTGCACCAATGAGAAAAAAGCAAATTGCCGTTTAACTACGTTTAACCACGTTTAACCAATAGTATGCAAGTACACATATTGCATGCTATTTAAGCACGGTAATTTACCATGCAAGTCAGTTGTGGCATTTGCCTTCTACCTGCTTCACGCGTGTGCGTTCTGTCGGTTGTCAATACGTGTGCGCTCTGTCGGCTGTCAGTATCTACTCATCTTGTTGCGGGATACCGGAGAGACGAGCCAATTGAGTGCAGGACCTGCAGGACACCATCCACAACACGATCACAGCTCAACCACGGGAGCAACAAATCAACCAGAGTCCACCCAAGGCTCTAGGACATCTTCAAAGCTGAAGACTCAAAGCGAACGCATTACCCGGCCCTCTTAAGGGCCCCCATATCAGTAACTAATCTCTATTCAGAGCACCTTAACCGAGTTTGTAACGTCGTACGGCATTTACTTGAAGCCGGGGCGTTTACACAGCTGATGCGTTTACAAAATATATTTTTACGGCTACTTTTTTAAAATTTTAATATTTGATTTTGTTAGATATTTTAAAATACAAGACAAAATACTTTTAACCGTAGAAGCATTACTCTATTACTATTGCTTAGTAATTTTTTTCTACATTAGCTTGGAAATCGCACTCGTAATCGTTCGTTCCTTGCGAAGTTCGCAGGTATAATTCTGTGTATTTAATGTTGTCTTTGAAAGTGTCAGATTTAATGACATTTACCAGAATAAATCTATTAAACATTAATGTTTCGACTTAGCTATGCTTAGAAGGTCTACTAAGTGCGCGCTAAATATTCTTACTTTTAAATTTCATCGCAGTGTAATCCAGAAACGATTTAGTTCAGTACTAGGTATTGAATCCAGTTGCGATGATACCGGTGTTGCTATAATTAACTTAAATGGCTTATTGCTTGGCGAATCGCTAGCTTCGCAATCTTCAAAAAGTGTTAAGTAGTTTCAAAATTAATTAATTTTAGACTCGGAGGTGTTATTCCTTTAATTGCTGCAGAACTTCATAAACAAAATTTGCCTATTGTTACGAAAGCGGCGTTTAGGAATGCCCAAATTGGCTGGGAGGTTAGTTAATGTTATTTTAATTTTAGGATATTTCTGCAATCGCGATAACAGTCAAACCAGGCATGGCTGCAGCATTAAAATCC
This sequence comes from Eudiplozoon nipponicum, assembly GCA_029291075.1. Classification (NCBI taxonomy): domain Eukaryota; kingdom Metazoa; phylum Platyhelminthes; class Monogenea; order Mazocraeidea; family Diplozoidae; genus Eudiplozoon; species Eudiplozoon nipponicum. The sequence continues at coordinate 41,046 of JAQBSW010004547.1, forward strand.
GGAGTAACGTTCGCCAAACATTTGGCTTTTAAGTATAGGTTAGTATGCACATGCTTTTTAACCTTTTAGTCTTCCTATAATACCAATTCATCATATGGAGGCGCATGCGCAAATGGTTCTTTTTGAAAATTCTGAGTAATGTGCATAACCTTATTATTAGTGTCAAGTATCCATTTGTATCCGTTCTTCTAAGTGGCGGAAATGCACTCATATGTGTAGTCAGAGATCTTGAAGATGTAATACTTTTGGGAAGAGGCTTAGATTCTGCTCCCGGAGATATTTTAGATAAAGTAAGTATGTGTTAATATTTGGATGACATTACGGATTTATTTTTTGTATATATACATTCATGTGAATTTGGTTTATGGATTCTAGGTATAACGTCCTATACTTTCAGCATACCTGTTCTATATGTTTACAAGCGGAAAATATTTAAGTGCACTCTATGGAAATTCCTAATAGTGATTCAATTTAACCGTCGTGCAATTATCGAGGCCGGTAAGTCCTCTGTTAATGGCATGGTTATGGAAATTTTTTGATAGTTTCCTCTGTAGTATAGATTGGACGTAGTCTGATATTGACATCGATAAACTGTTTAAAGTAGTTTTTAGCTATCAAAAGTTGCCCCAGCATAACTTTTCCTCGGTCTTGTGTTTAGGGCAGATCTTGATTCGATTTGCTATATCGTGAAGTAGACTTTGGTTAGATCTTGGCATAACTGTTGTATTGAATGTACTTTTCGATGAAAGTAGATTTTCTATGTTCCATTATGCTCATATCAGCTTTAGGGTAAGGCGATATCAATAGTGTTTTTTTCTTATGGGTTTCACTGTATTCCGTCATTAACACGGCCGAACCTCGCAGGGTTTACAAATAAGAGCTATGATGTACATGTGAACAAGAGATCTGGTAAATGAGCTAGTCCTATATTACCCAATTTAATTTAATCTTACTTTAGTTGCTCATGTTATGTCAAAATTTGTTCACCTTGTTTCATACGCGCTTTCTGAGAGAAAAATGTTCAACTTGACAATCGAACTGGAGGAATACGTAAAAAGGTGACCAAGCCAGCATAGTTGATAACTAATTAAGCAATAATTGATTGCGCGAGTAGTGGTAACAATTTTTTAAATCAAGTTTGCGACCTTGAAGTAAACATCAATCTCATTGTATTTAAACAGTCGTTGATAACTAATTATTCGTTTGTTTATTGAGGAGCGCTTGTTCGCCCGTCCGAAGTACATTTGCTGATGTCAGTGTTGCTTATTCGTTGTTAGTAACATATATTATACTTGTGGAACAACCGTGTTCGAATGCCTCTGTGTCTAAATTCTTCGACACAAAAGGACCAAGTGTCACTAGCGTATAATTAAATGTCACGCACAGATGCTTTGTGCACGCAACCTTTAAGGCAAGGTGAAATACTCGCGTCTCTCTAAAGGTATTGAGGGTTAGAGATTGTCTCTAGTTTTCGAGATTCCCATATTCTAAAATTTTGTTACATTTAACGATAATGTTTGTAGGATAATTATTTCTTACATGAGTAAAACATTTATTTCCATGTATGAATTTAAAAAACTTTTACGTGTAGCAGTAGCGCTTTTACTCCATCTTTTTAACTGTTAAATTAGAGTGCAAGAGCAGGAAGTCATGTGCTTTAAATATGAAATAGCGGTTCACATGAAGAGTATACAAAATTTAAATACAAATATTAGTCCAGAAAGTTCAGTACGACGTAACTTTTACGCAGTTTCGCATTTGGTTTTGAAAGCTCCATGGTAATGCCAGTATACGAACAAATTTTTTTTGTTTGCTCAGTTATGAACAACATCAGTATATTGCATAGCTGCACACAGTTTTAATCAAAATTGAAATAAGCGTTGGTAACGTGAGGTTATTCAGCTTTATTTTGTTTACATTTTAACAGTTCTGTCCATTGAAATAGAAAAGTCTTGGCCAAAACATTGCAAAATAGTAAATTGCGTATTTGTTCGCCTGATTGTTTGCACTGAATTGAATTCTTCGCGCAATGATCCTATTATTACCTGTTGCCTACTACATTTCTGGATAAGTTTAAACTTAATGTTATGAAGCCCGTTTTGAATGTTTGTCTAGTTGATGAGTAAACGATTTATATTCACCTGCAATACAGAGGTAACGAAAGGCATGAAAGATTGATTGCGTTTCGTGTTTACATTCACATATTTCGTAGCTGAACTAGTTTTGGTTACATCCATCAACATTTCCTCTGTCCGCTGTGAAAGACCGAATTCCACTGCTCTCCGTACCCAACATTATTTACAATCATAATTGTACCAGTTGACAATCATAAGCAATAGGAGATTTAGCTCACGTGTGTTAGGCCGTATAGAAACCTGGTGTGTACGTCCATAATTAAGCATGTTTTGTATTTGAAAAATGGAACATGCTTACAAAACGATGTTCAATTTTAATTAATGGTCGATATTCTGATATGTAACCGTATAGGCGATTCCGATAAAGGGATGTACAGAATTCTGAAAATAAAATTTAGTTGGTACACTGGCATTACCATGGGAGTTATGGATACAGCTACTCAGATATGTAAACCATTCAACTAACTATCAGGTCTTCGCATTGCAGCCGGAATATTTCAGTGTGTAGTGACTTATAATGTTGAAGTACCATATATTTAGGTTGTGTTAATTTTATTTAGAAAGACAACAACGGCCGCTAATCTATTCACAGTGACCGGAGCAGAATTTCATCTGTCGAATAATAATAAATTATCGTTTGCATAGTTACGATTGCCTAATCTATCGCCGGTCTCTTAGTGGTAAAGTTGTGTGTTCATTCCTCGCAGACTTTAATGCTGCCAGAAGTATTTGTGAAGTCTGGAAATACGGCTACTGCGGGACGGCGATGTAAATTTGGCTGTTCAAATAAATACCTTAAAGTAAAAATTATCTACAGCGCCTCGCCCTGATTAAAATCCAGCTTGGTCTTTTCTAGTGCGTGATTCACACGAAGCGCTGGGGCAGCTTAAGATAATCGAGGCAAATAACCTCGATACGATCGAAGTCAAGTTTATACCATGATGGTTATCACGCAAATTACGACTCCCTTTAATGAAGATGCGAATGATGTTCATTATCATCATCATGCTCAGCCATGTAAAAGTCAAAAGTGACTAATGTTTCACTGACATATAACCATAAGGAGTGAAAGAATTTATAAATAACAAATAATATTTTCGACAAATTATTAGTGAGATTTACGAGAGAGAGAGAGAGAGAGAGAGAGAGAGAGAGAGAGAGAGAGAGAGAGAGAGGGAGGGAGGGAGGGAGGGAGGGAGGGAGAGAGAGAGAGAAGGAACACCTAGTTACTATGAGTAAATTTATCAGGATAGCTCACAGAAATGAGGCAAACTAAACCTCTGCACAACACCATTATGACCAAGTTAGCATTCGGGCAAGGCGACATCAGCAATACAGCTTCCTTGCGGATTTCACTGTATCACGTCATAAACAAACCAAACCTCGCAGCTAACTTTGCCCTACTAAGAAAAGAAAGTTACGAAGATGATTCTACTAGACATCTGCAACAAGATCGCCCCTGAACTCGATTGGATGCCATATCGCTAAGGCTTTCTAACCAAGAACTATGATGCCCACGAGGACCCCATCCTGGAAAACAAGTGGGTCCTCTAGTACCCAATTTAGATGTAAGTGATCTCAACTGTTTCTGCCATGTAAAAATCTGCCAACCTTATTTCTTACGCCAATCTGGTGCTGAATGAGAGAACAGAGCACTACTGGGCAATCGAAATTAGGGCATACGCAAAACGTATTCGAGCCAACGAAGCTAATGTAGCCTTATTTGTTTTTCTAACGAGGGGCACTTATTGGCAGATCCAAAAATACGGTTACGAATGTCACCGTTAGTTAATCGTTGTTGGTAACCACCACGTGCTATATTTCCCAAACAACGATGGTCGAATGCCTGTAAGCGTCTAAAATCATCAACTCCTGGAGGCAAAGTTTCACTGGCGCATAGTAAAATTGCGCGTACATATACATTTTAAGCACAACCTTTAAGGCAGAGTGAAATATTCGCGTTTCTCCATAAATGACGAAGGTTCGAGAAAGCTATTCTAGCTTTCGCGATTCGTATTTTCACCTCGTCGGACATATTGCCTAAGTTATTGATAGAACTCACAAGATATGTAAACCTGTCAACTATATCTAGGTCTTCATTCTGCAGCCGCAACGTTGGAGTGAGTGGTGGGTGATCCTGTAACAGTATCTTACAATAAGAGGGTGAAAATGTTATACCGAAAGACGGAACAACGTCTGTTAATCAATTCAAGGTGGCCTTGGCAACATCCCGATTGTCGAATAATAGTACGATATCGTCCGCATAGTGAAGATCAACTAGTTTATCGCCCGGGAGAACTTCAACTCCAGCATCCTGAATGTGTGGGAGATTGTTTTTCATAATAACATCGATTTCAAAATTAAACAAAATGGGGGAAAGTAGACAACCTTGACGAACACCACTGCTGGAGTTATGCGTTTATTGGTTGTAGACCTTAACGCGACCAGAAGTATTTGTGTAGAGATCTCGTATGATATTAGAAAATTTTGTGGGAACACCGCTTTTCAACAAAATATGGAATAAAGCATTGCGATTCACCGAATCAAATGCACTCTTGAAGTCTAGAAAGACAGCTATTGTGGGACGGTGTCTCTGTTCGAGAACTTGCCTTAACGTAAAAATATTATCTGTACAACTTCGTCCTGCGCGGAATCCGGCCTGTTCTTCTCTTGTATGTGATTCACGTGAAGCGCTAAGACGACGTAGGATAATCGAAGCAACTAACTTAGATACGACTGGAGTCAGGTTTACACCACGATGGTTATCGCACGAATTACGATTGTCGTTTTGAATATAGGAATGATGGTCGACTCATTCCAATAAAGTGGTACGGTTTCCTCGTTCCATATAGTATGAAAAAGTTTTGTCAAAGTTCCCAAAATTAAATCGCCACCATCTTTAAATAATCCTGGAAGCAAATCATCGGGTTCTGCGGCTTTGCGGCGTTTAAGAGATAGGATTGCATCCCGTATTTCTAACTCTGATGGTTCTTCGAGACTAACATTCCACACTGTTGATGCAAACAGGCTTTCGGGAATCGGAACTGACACGGTGCCCAAGAAAATTGGTCCTTGAATTGTTCAGCCCCCTTATTAAGACGACTATCGGTTATTAAATGATTGCTACTATCATTTATAGTATCACTAACTTTTAATTTTCTCGGACTTGTTGTGCAAATAATTTGGAACAAACAGTGACTATTCCCTGACGTAAACGTTTCTATTTCTTCAGCCTTTCTGATCCAAAAGTTTTCGAGATCGACTTTTAGACTGCACTTAAGTTGGCGTCTTATATTGCAAAGAGTATTACTATGAGCCGAGCCAGATGGAATTTGGCGGCTTGTTTCGAGTATCTCCATAGGTTTTACAGAGAGCCAATGATTATCTCAACTGGGGCCTGCAATGCCGCATACAGTACCTGCATTGTGTATAGTGGAACTTATTTTGGACCAAAGTAAATTCGGATTTTCGCCATGAAGACCAGTTAGCTTAGACTTTAGAATATCTTCATATTTTGTCGGCAGGACGGCTGTTCGAATTTTCTTACATCAATTTGGGGTTTATTCTCATTTATTTTCCCGGAAAATTTTAGTGCAAATCTACAACGGATAAGTACATGGTCCGAGTCGACATTTGTTCCAAAAAGAACGAGAATCCTGGATGCAACCACGCCATCCATAACTAATTTCTACCGTTGTCCAGGTGATGGAGGACGCCATGTAGCGCAATGTCTAACAGTACGTCTGTAGTTTCTTCTATTTAACTATAATCCATGTTCCGAACAGCTATCGAAAAGCCCTTCAACATTGTCGTAGAGCGTCGAGCTTAAAGTGTATCTTCCATCTAAATGAAATTCTGCGTTACTTAAGCGCCCAACTTGAGCATTCATGTCACCCATAATCAAGACTATATCTGAACTTCGGGCTCTACTTAGTAAGGAGCTCATTTTGGAGTAAAAAGCGTCCTTGCTTTCGTCTGGGCTGCAATCGATAGGAGCATATGCAGATACAACGAAGAGGCTACGTTGATAACGGTTTTTCACTGATTTTAGGTGATGGATTTAAACGTGCCGCACACAGTCGACTATTTAAAGGGATGCAATCGATTGAGCAAGTTTCAGCTCGTGCGCTGAGGACAATACCATCTCTATTTATACAAACCTTTCGAATTGCGGTAGTTAAAACTACTGCCTCGAACGCCATTATTTCATAAAAAATATTCTATCGCCCAGAAAGAGACATGGTCGAGGGCCTTGTAAATATCTCGGAAGACTGGAGCTCAATAGCTGCCTTAAAAATTGATTAATAAGGCACTCGCTAAATTATTGCAAGACAAGCGTTCATTCAGGAAACCATGTTGATCATCTAATTTAGCTACTTCTTCATTTAATGAAAGAGTATATTTCGTTTTAAAGAGTCATTTTGATGCCTTTAATGAAAGCCAGGGTGATATATATGGGATGGAGATCCATGAAAGATTAAGTCGAAATATTGCAGTCTTCTGGATAGTCGAGATAATAGAGTTTAGCTATTGCTGGAGAAGTGTGAGGATTGAGCTACATGTATTTAAACTTCAAACAGAAAAGTGAAATGACTACAACCCAGGAGAGCTTTTATGTCAACTGGTATTTCATGATGGTCAACTTAATGTCTTGATTTGATAGGGTTTTCGGCTTGAACAATCAGGACTGGTAACACTTTAAACCAGTGCCAAAATTTGCAATACCCAGTATCGAAACAATGTTCTTATACAAAAGCTTTTACTTTTAAGGTTTCAAAATTAACCGTTTCTTTGGTCAGCAGTTGTATTTGATCACACCACTATCACTCATTATATTTTATCTTCGTTTGTAATGTTTGTATCTCGTCCTGTCATTTATTTTGTTCAGTTTGTTTTACCAAATTTATTAATTCCATCACTGTGCCTTATAGTCTACCATATCCAGTATTAACTAACGAACCCGGAATTCGGCAACTAGGCCTAATCAGCGTATCACTGTAAATTATTTGCAATGGCTTTAGTTGACTCAGCTGTATACATTTAACAGTCACATGCAGTTTAAAATTAATTAGATAAATATTATAACATTAATTTGAATATGGGTTGCCTTATACACATGTTTGTTTGTTTATAAGATTGTAAGGTCTTTAAATTTATTCATATACATTTCTTAAAATTAGCATGAAATATCAATAACTAGGAATGTTCTAAAGAGATAAAAATAAACCAGTTTGAAAAAGATTGATCAATTGGCATTATAAGTTTCGTTTGTTTGATTTTGTAATCACGAGCCTTGACAATGGTTTCTGAAACGTTTGTATCAGGAGTTTTCGAAGTCTGTCTTGTGTTGGTTAGATGAATATATTGCAGAATAAACTTCAATTTCTTTGTGATGGTTCTGTCATGTTGCTTTCACACACCGGGGAAAGATTTACACCAAGGTAAAGAAAGAAGTTTTCTTTATTGTACGGAATCCACTGTCGAATATCTTGTGAGTCTTTCAAACGTAACACTAATGGCTTTTGAACGTTGGGGCGACTTGAACTTAAAATCCATAAGTTTTATTAAATTAATTGTTATCACCACTCGTGTAATTAATTTTTCCTTAATTAAATATCTTGAATGAATATAATAAGAACTGTTTTAATACAGCATGACAAATGGTAACTAGTTGTGCAGTCGCCATTCCAGTCAAGCGCAATAAGCGTGAGACAACTTGGAGCGAAGACCACATCTGTGCTTTTAAAACAATTTATCATTTATATATCCATGAAACATTCCTTATATTTTCCAAAAATTTCCTTTTTGCTTGCATGCTTTAGTTGGCAAGGCGATTAAGACTCTCAAAACTTCGTATTCCTGGCTATTCGCACATCGATTTTTCAAATCTGGCCGGTGGCCATGCGTTGGAAACAGCTGCCCTTATATTGAAGGGAAATCCAAAAGCTTTCTCACTGTGTTTGACTAGAAGCAATGCTTCTGATTGTGATTTATCATTCTCAGGAATATTTGTGGCAGCTCACCGTCTAATCGAGAGAATTGAAAAGGATGGCATTAATGAGGATCAAAAAATTCCAGGTAGTATTTTAAACGCTTCTTTCGTTTATGATAACATTTAGTTTACTTCTTACAACTTAAGCAAATGCATTTATTTAAAAATTAAAATATCAATTTTTAATTTCCGTATTGTGCCGTTTCTAGCAGGTTTAATGTAATTGAAATTATTTGGCTGGAACGTGATCATTAAGCCTAAAATTTTGCACATAGTGGAATAGAAACGACTAAGAAGTCTACTAAAGCAATGATTGTGGGCCGTTAATACCGATTTCGCATGAACTTGGTTCACGCATTACATTCCTGGTCAAAACTCTGTCTTAACTGGCCTAGTTCTATTTTCTTGCTTTTCACGCATTTTTCTTAGGGTAGTATCGGTGAAGTTCTTTGATGCAGTACAGAAAATACTGATTATGTGCCAGTGTGAATGGACACCAAGACGTCTTCATTAATTTATAGACATTTGTCCCCTATATTGCGGAATTAAACGTGCGCAGATCCTTATGAAAATTTATTGAAGCATTCGTTAACTATTTAGAAATTAAGTTATTGACTCTAATGGCCTTGTGTTACGTCACGCGACTGGAAACCTCTGCTTTTCGTAGCAAGGTCGAGGCACCATTTCATCGATAACCACGCCATTTTCAATATGAGATTGATTTAGGAGATTTTAAAGTGCTGGACGACATTATAAACTGCACTTGTTCTTACTTCCATGGCAGCATGGCCACTGCTTATACTTTAGATCTTTAATTAAACTTTGAAAAGATCGTTGTCTCGATGCTGCTTGCGACCTATTAGCAACATTAAGCCATTGTTCACTTATATCCGCCGCGTTATTTAAACGAAGCTCTTTTCCAAGCTTTTGAGCCAGAGTGTAATCTTCAATTAATGCCGTGTGTTGAAGTGCTTTGATGTTAGGAGTGATAGCCAACAAAATTTCACGACCATCCGAAGCTTTTTAAACTTTTCGTCGAACCACTCTCGGTGTCGTTTGGTATGATATCGGCTGTAGTTATAGGCGGTCCAGCAAAATAATTGGCGTCCCTTCAAGTTTCATCATATTGGTATCGATTTTAATTGAATTGATTTTCGGACGTAATATTGAAGGTAGTGTGGTGCAGAATTTAAATCGGATTTTGGTAGTCAGGTGATATTGACAAGATCCATTAATGGAGCCCGTAGAGCACACGCGATACGCTCTCCAGTTCTAATCAGAGGGTATCCGTTGTTTTTTCATCAGTATCTGGTTGATTTAAGCTTGGTTATATGTCGTCGTCTCATCTGCATGTGTTAGATTGCTGCGCCTTACGTTAACTTGTCGATTGTAGTGTTTGAAAACCGAGTTGACTACGGCTGAATTAAGACTAATTGCTAGATTTAAGCCCGATTTCGTTGTCACAGCTGATTTCAGACGGAGCCCAATTACTTAAAACTTTCTTTCTTACACAGATTTGGCCTAATTTGGCGTTCAAATGACCGACTGTCTCTAGTACGTCATAGCATAGGACAGATCTGATAGCGTTTCAAAGAAATCATTCTATTCATAGGCATAAATGTTAAGAGTTATCTCGTAAACTTTAACGATTCCGAGTGACAAGTTTCCTACGCGGACCTAGCACAGGCTAAATTTGAGTTTATAGCTATAAAGTTAAGTAATGCTTCCGCATCAAAGCTTAATATAAGAAAGGTAATACCATGCCTGGCATTGATATTCATCGCATTAGCATGTTTCCCGCTAAAAAAGGAAACATCGAATGACATAGGTATAATTCCAAATACTGTGGCAATTAGTGATGTTCCTTTCATTTACATTACCTTTTGCTAAGAAATGTGAAACAAAATTGATAATTTAGTTAGATCTTCGAAAATTTGCTAAACGTATACTTTCGACTTTTCTGTAACAACTTTAAAATAAGCGAAGATTAGATGTAATTAGATTAAAAGAATCCTTCAATTTCAAGCCAAAAAAATTAATACAGACTAGTCATTAAAATACCATTAATCCGCCTGTCAGAGCAAATATGTAGAAATTTTCTATCGTTGGTAAAATAAGCAAGTTCGAAATCACAGTGATTGGAATTCATGACCAATAAGTTATCTGGTATATACCAGCCACAGATGGAAATTTTTTGTAAATGATATATGAGCGTACATACTCGAAGCTAGAAATTTTCTACAAAAAGGATTAAAGATTACTTTTTAATCAAGGTTGTGATCTAGATTTATACACCTAACCTATTATGTACATACATTTGTCAGGATAAACTAAGTATTGTATAATGTAGATAAGGAAATTCATCCAGTAAACCGGTTTTGTCCTTATTGGGAGCTCTACGTACTGTCCAGACTTTGCCGCAGTCAGGTTAATGATTATCAGATTGACACTTGACTTACCAAATAATTTATTTAATCTAGATCGTTGGATGGCATGCATATTTGGCCGCATACAACTTTCCTACTAACTATTCAAATAATTTGCAAGTTAGCATGACCAATATTGGCAATCTTAAGTGAAATCGATTTGAGCATACCTTTCGTTATGGGAATAACTGTATCTTGTTAGTGCCAAATAGGTTAATAATTATGCTTCTCGTAAAAGTAGCAAGAGCTCGCCGGTCTTCAGATTCGAAAAGCACTACGGCTTCGAGCCAACTATTTAGTCATTTTAGTTTTTGATTGTTTTATAAGGGCAACTAAGCTGTGTAGACTAAACAACGTGTTAACACTTGAAACTGATAATTAATCATTCGGAAGTAATGTAGACTAAAGGTAGAAACGCTGTTGCATTTGATTTGAATCCCAGACTATATTGCTGTTCACTCAGTCAACTGGTTATCTATCTTGAATTGAGTTCAATTCAGATTACGATGGTCTATGTGTGAATAGATTAGTACTGTAAAAGATTAACACTAAGAAAAAGCTAATGCCAAATAACAATGCTTCGTGCCGATGAATTCCGTTTTTGTACTGATGGCTATTTATCAATGAAGATGTATTTTAATCCTTATTTTTCGCATTTTTAGCCATCGAAGATTTGTCTAATCAAAACAACGTAAGGTGTGGGCACTTGGACTTACAGATAATTGGTGATATATGCGCATCCATTCAGTACAGTGTTGCTCGTCTTATCTGTCGAAGTGTACAACGCGCAATAGTATTTGCTCTTAAAGAAAACATCATAAATGCACGTGACGCATCTTCGCCTACTGCATTGGTTAGTTTACCTATGAATCAAACATCGTATACATTTTGTTATTCAGCTCAATCTTTTGTGATTCTCTAAGTTGCTCGAGATGCTAAACTGTTTAATGATTTCCGAGGCAAGGTTCTCCTTTACTTTGTGTTGTGTGGTTTTCTTCAGTTCTGCTATTGACGCAACTAGAGTTCTAGCGTATCTCCTTATTTTAACTCGAATCCACTGTTAACCTTTTGTTAAACTTTAGCTTGCCATGTTTAACAATTAACCCACTGATGTTAAGTTCAATATGTTCTTACATGAATTTTGCATGCTCCATTTAAATGCGCTCACGCAATGCGATATTTGATTACACAGCACTTTACGTGCAAAAATTAAAAATGTATGTACTGACTTGCTCGCGTCATCATCATTATCAAAGACAGTAATACAACTGAATTTTAAATTTAGTGCGTCACTGCTAAATAAATAAATAAATAAATAATAATAATAATTATATTAATGATAATACAGATAGAAGTTTAAACAAAACCAAATAAAAGAAACTAGAATAACGTATTTGAATGGGTAGATTTGGTCCAAATGGAGCGACATTCTTACTGGAGAATAGAAGCGAGCCCACTTAAATCTCAACAAAATACAACTATGACCAGGTCAATGTTAGGACAGGAGTTCCTTCGAACCGTTTTTCTGTTGTTATTTTTCGGAGAACTTTTGTGATAACCTCCGGAAAAGGGGCTAGAAAGTAGGCCCCGAATCGTGAGTTAAATTGGTAAAAGCTTTATTAACACCACGATGATTAACTATGTAGCACACAATGAAGTTGAGTAAATATAATGGTCAGTCATGGACCACATTCATTCAAAGCCATTTCATCTAATATAGCGCATACTGCACATAATTTTTAGCTATATGCACTTTGGTTAGACGTCGTCAGGTGGAGCGTATATTGTACCTCTTTTGACGGAACGTTCCAGCTGGTCGTCTCCAAACTTATAGCATAGAAACCATGCTACTTGAGGAAGTGGTATTGAATTAATAATTTATAAAATTAAACTTTCATTTATTGCGCAGGTCTTGATAACAGTTATTTAAATCCAATATGCGAGCTTGAAATAAACACCAGTCCCATTATATATATATATATATATATATATATATATATATATATATATATATATATATATATATTCATTGTACCCTTCTTATGTGCAAAAACAAAAAGAAATTTTATCAGATATAAGAAAATTTTCTTTCTCATGGTCTTCTCAAATATCTACTCATGAACATATCTTTATATATAAATTGGAAAGCAAAACAAGATAGAAATATGTGAACCAAGCGAGTGTGAAAAATAGAAACCAATCAAATTGCGTGCGTCACATCCAGTTCAAGCTCAATGCTTGTACGTGCTTCTTCTGCTTACATAAATCCGGCTGCAATTTGTTTATCCATAAGGCTTCGTATGTGGCTAGCTCCCTTTTGTTTTTGCATTTAGTAATTACTTTGAATGCTACGTCTGGAGAACATACGTGCGTTGTTTCGATGATGTGTTGCGCAATAGCAGACGTGTATTCACCATTTGATTTAAAACAGGCGTTCAAGTTGCAATGTTCTCTCATTCGAGTAATTAACCGTCTGGTCGATCGGCCTACGTAAGTTCATCGACAACTTGCGCATGTATATTGGTAAATAATATTTGATATCGACATTAACGGCTGTTTCTCTTTGATTGCTGGTAAAGGCAAGTGTGTTACCCTAAATAACACTCGTAGTTTGGCTGCATTAAATGTGCGTGTCAATGCTGCTTCAACTTTCTTTTGTGCCATTCGGGAAACTGCATCCCCCTTAAATGGGATGTTTAGGTAGACAGTTTTCTTTTCTGGCCCATAGTACGTCTGTTTCTGGTTAACTCCCCTTTTAATAATTGATTCAATTAATTGTCTGGGATAGCCATTAGACATTAAATCGTTAATTGCTTTATTATATTCATTTTCTTTAGAATCTTGACTAACCAACCTGTCAATTCTTGAAAAGCAACCACGAACTGTTGATAATTTATATTGAAATGGTACAAAACTGCTGTAATGCAAATACTGTGCAGACCATGTTGGTTTATGGTAAATTGTTCTGTTTAATTTACCATAAGTTTCTTTCTTTAATAGTACATCTAGGAAAGGCAGACAGTCGATATCAAATATTATTTACCAATATACATGCGCAAGTTGTCGATCAACTTACGTAGGCCGATCGACCAGACGGTTAATTACTCGAATGAGAGAACATTGCAACTTGAACGCCTGTTTTAAATCAAATGGTGAATACACGTCTGCTATTGCGCAACACATCATCGAAACATCGCACGTATGTTCTCCAGACGTAGCATTCAAAGTAATTACTAAATGCAAAAACAAAAGGGAGCTAGCCACATACGAAGCCTTATGGATAAACAAATTGCAGCCGGATTTATGTAAGCAGAAGAAGCACGTACAAGCATTGAGCTTGAACTGGATGTGACGCACGCAATTTGATTGGTTTCTATTATTCACACTCGCTTGGTTCACATATTTCTATCTTGTTTTGCTTTCCAATTTATATATAAAGATATGTTCATGAGTAGATATTTGAGAAGACCATGAGAAAGAAAATTTTCTTATATCTGATAAAATTTCTTTTGTTTTTGCACACAAGAAGGGTACAATAATGATATATATATATATATATATATATATATATATATATATTCTGAGCGGACTGGTTCAGTGTTTAGATGAACTGATTCCGAAGCAGACGTGCCCAGATTTGCGCCCTGTCCGCGGCAATTTCTGAACAGTACATGATAAGTTCCCAGTTGGGACAAAACCGGTCGACTAGATGAATTGCCCTTTCTACATTATACAATTCTTAGTTTCTACTGACAAACTTATTTACATCATGGGGTAGGTGTTCATTTCAAGATCGCAATCTTGATTTAATTAATCTGAAATACTTAATTGAATATTTGCAAATCTAATGTTTGATTTGGATTACGTGTTATCTCTGCTCAAATTAATAAACTTACTAATCGGCGTGTCATTGCTGTTAGCTCTAGTGCTTACGATAAATTTAATATCAAAATATTATCCTGAAAAATTTATCTAAGTAAACGGGAATCCGCATCGAAAATATATTCTGAACGAATTGTTAAACAGTAACTAGTCCTAATTCTGTTGCAACTAATTTTTTTCGACAAAACGCCTAACTAGCAAAAATGGCTTGGATTAGACCTCCATAGTCAAATGCACCCAGATATTCCACTTATTCACATGCAGCAATTGCTCATAGTACTTTGTTTATAAAGCTGGCCAAGTAATGAATTTGCAAATACACTAATGTTTTGTCCCAAACAATATCACCAAGACGAATGATACTTGCACAGCACTCAAACACGTTTTTTTAAGATTTCATCAAAAACCAGGTTCATTTGCGTGTTTTGAAAATAAGTAACAAGGAACTGAGAATTGCCTTAGCCATGAGCAACGACTTTCTCTATGTTGAACAGAAAAAAGCGATATGACCATGAGCTAGGTATTCATTGAATTTTGTGAGTTTTTGTGTGCTTTGGTCTGCCTTTCTCATTTTTGATATGTTGTCCGTGGCACGAAAAAATTGAAAAGTAATTTAAAATGTTTAAATTTCGTCTAAACGGCTATATTTATATTTATTGACAGATCTCAAAAAATAATGATTTGTCTCTAAATATGCATCCATCAGTAAACAATCATAGATTGCGCGGTTGATGGTAACAATTCTTTAAATCAAGTTTGTGAGCCTGAAATAAACACCAATCCCATCGCGCAGGCGGTAGTTTTGCTATGATTTTCGACGACTGGTTCAATACAATGGGATTAGTGTTTACTTATAACTCGCAAACTTGATTTAAAGAATTGTTACCACCACCCGTGCAATCAATGTTTGTTTAATTTTATTGCCTATATATATATATATATATATATATATATATATATATATATATATATATATATATATTACAAATATATTTCCTATTAGGAAGAAAAAATGCGTTAGTAACAAAGTGGTTTTTTATTCTTCCGAATAAGAAATATATTATGCAATATTCTAAGGCAATGGACATAATAAATCTTATATATATGTATATATATTATATGTATGTATATATATGCATGCATGCCGAAAGCTGCAAAAAAGTTCATGTATGTGACTGGAGAGAAATTGTGCAGCCCACATTTTCAGTTAAGTAAAATGTAGGCGAGATTACCAAATATGAGAGCCTCATATCTAATTTTGCTTTCCATATATATGCAGTGCGGTTTGATCCTCGCTAGTCAGTTTGCCGTCGTACTCTGATAATGATCATGGAAGGTCGAAACGTGTCATTGCGTTGCGACTGACGGTAGTTTTGTTATGTTGTTCGACGACTGGTTAAATACAATTTTATTGGTGGTTACTTCAATCTCGTATGCATGAACACGCTCCAGCTCGTGCTTACTGAACTATTTACCGTCGTGGCGCGAAGGTAAATAATGACTATCTCTTAATTTATTTCAGGACTACTTCATAATTTTTCTTTATCCAATTGTATCTGTTAACTTAGGTCCCTTATACAGTTTTGAAATAATTTATGAGCATATACGTTAAATATTACCTTTCCTTTAGGCATGTAATTTTGTAAATTTTCTTTGTGGACATTTTCATCTTAATTACGCCTATTGTACTACTGATTCTTAGGTGTTTGCCCTCGCACGATTATTAGTCTAGTTTATTTAAATTATCTTGTTCCCTTCCTAACCAGCGATGTCACCCTTAATTACTTCGTATAGAAAAGAGTAAAGTAATCATTTTAGTGTGCGCCAAGAGGTTTTTACATTAATCAGATTGGTTTAATGTAAGTGGACGTATACCTGAATGTAACTATATTTAATTGGATATTTTACAGTTATAGACACGCGCTTTTACATGACGCACCCTTATCGAGTGAAATTAAATACTATTTTGAGTTCTGCCACATAAATGAAATTTAACACGTTGCTTAATAATTTTGGTGTTATGAGCTGACCGATGACAAAGAAACTAGGAAGATAGCCAAGAAAACCTTGTTTAACACATCAATAATCCGATAATAAATCTATTCCCTATTGCCCGACATAATTCTTTGAAAAATCTGTATTGTATTATTTTAACTGCTTGAACTGGCCAATATTTTAACTGGTCTACTTCACACAATTTTTTACTGCTGCAATTCGACCGTCGCGCATTAAGATGCGGCGACTGTCCCCACATAACTTTTAATTAGTTTTAGCTATGTGGCAGTAAAGCATCAGTTTTAAATGCTGTTTGTCCGTTTGTTTATTTAGGTGGTGTCTGGTGGTGTCGCTGCGAACAGCTTTATTCGTCAGGCGTTGTCCCGTGTCGCTGAATCGTATGGTCTCCGGTTAGTCTGCCCATCTCCACGATTCTGTACTGATAATGGCGTCATGATAGCATGGTAATTATTGTTTTAGCCATGTTGTGCTTTGCAGTACTATGTTTTAATAATATTTCAGTCTAGCATAAATTAATGCTATGCTTTGGATAGTCATATTTATTAATGATTAGGATAATCATAATCATTATCGTTAGTATTACATTGGCACGTTATACTTTTACTTCACTGTTGCATACCAACTAAAGTTTTTAGAAAAAAAAGAGGACATGTAGACATGTGTGGACCAGTGTCGTAGAATATCATCATTCTAAGACTGACAGGCCCTACCTTGTTTTACCTAAACTGTTATCATTAATCCTAACGGTCCTAAAAGAATAAAATTTGCATTCCCTTGAAAACAAGTGATTATGCTCCAGTCAATTCTTTCGACAGACGAGATTATTTGTCGTGCTAATATACACTTACCCTATAGACAGTACAAATTACGAGTGACTGGTGACGCTACCTCATTGGTAATGGAGCATAATTATTATCTTTGTTCGGATAAGAATTTGGTATTCATTAATTTGTCAAGTGTGCAATATTTTTTTACTTTTTTAATCCCGTTGTTTTCGGGTGGTAATGGAGTCTGTATTTTGTGAGATAGATCTCGTTTAAGTTTGTGTGCTTAGGTCTGGCGCTGAATCTGGCCCGAAAGAGATATCTTACACAGAAACAAGGCCATCTTGAAATTCAAAAATTTCATTTATTTTAAGTTTTGCTTTACTGTTGAGTGAAGTTATTTAATAAAGTTAACTTTTATGTCGTTAGCTCAAATACTTATTTGTCTGGTATGGCAGAGTGATGTTTATATTAAAAACTTTCACGTGTAGTTATAGTGTTGTTTAGGCTCTGCTAAAATGCATATACAACTGCATTGCTACTTCATATTAACAAAATTCATTGAGCAATCTAGTTCACTTTAGAAAACGGAAAATTTGGCTTCTATAATTAAATGATCATTGGTTGCGTGAGCGTTGATAGCAATTATTTAAAACAAGGTTGTTATACATTAATTTATCACTATAAACAACGCATTGTATAATGTAGAAAAGGCACTTCATTTAGTTGAATAGTTTCGTCTTTAGTGGAAAATCATGTACAGTCCAAATTTGCCGCGAACACGACTCAGAGCATGCGCACGTCTGCTTCGTAATTTGCTATTTTAACCATTAATTCACTCTTTATTGTTATTATTAAAAGCAAAAGATATTAAAGGAACCATGAAAATGTCGATTAATAATAAAGCATGTTGGGCTGGGCACTGTTATTTTGATGTATCTAGAGCTTCCAAATGAATTTTAATATCCCATTTCAGTCCACAAATACGCAGATTTGTTTAGTTCAAACACTGAATCTGAGCTAAACCTGCTTCGAAAAAAGGTTATAAAGAATGATTATCCAGAATTCTTGAAGGAAATGTGTTTTTTGCGCACCTGCATTAATGGAAATTACCTGATCTGCGTTTTGACTAACGCAGCTTTCATTGTTCCAGTAAATTTCTTTTTTCATAATATTTCGATCTACCTTACCGTAGATCTTCATCAGATGCATTTCACGAAACTAATGAAGCAAATGTGTTATTTCCTCTAGTCATAATATTTATATACCACAGACTGACCTTTCATTAGATATTCGCGTGTCACATGTGTGTGTGTGCATTTTTATAACCGTTGTTTTCATCTAACTAATTTAGACCAGAGTGGCTGAATAATAATTTATCAATTGCATGCAATAACTATTCGTTTTTTTCACACTCAATGTAAATGACGTAACTGAGATGGGGAGACCCATAATTCAGAAACACTCGTCATAAAAACATGCCATGAGTGATAAGACCAGAAGTCCGAACGACTAATGCACATGTTAATTTACAATTTAAACCACTAAGTTATACTCAAGATAGATAAGTTAATAACAGTTATTGGCGCACGCCAGATTTGTTTAGCGAATATAACTTGTGGCGTAATCATATAATCGGTTTCAATTAAGATAAAAGACAATTACCTAAATAATTAATTCTCTTGCTGACTTCTTGTATTTGATTACCATACTGACATTCTCAGCACAATAATTATTGCGATCAAACCATAGTTTCCATAAATACGTACGTGATTGTGTTCAGAACCACAAAACTTATCTAAATTAACAGGAAAATCAGTTTCATTGCTTTTATTTATTTAATTATTCGTATATAAATTTCAATTTAATTTCAACGCTGAGTACATCGGCCGATCAACAGAGGTTCAAGTGCTGCAGCTTTGCATAAAAATTGACATTCTTGGTATGCACAACTCACTTTCAATATCGCCAATAGTAATAGTTTTTCAGTTTTGTACGAGAAAACTCTGGAAAATGCTCATGGCCTTCGAGGCTATTACAATTAATAAAGTTCATTGTTACTTAAATGTGTCGACGTTAATGCTAAACGAAACAAAAATATATTTCATCAGAAAGAGATCCTACAAGTTATCAAAAGATCCGATGCTTCTCAAAGAAAAAACTAAATTTTTAATCATGTAGCGAAAGCAAATCATCCAGTAGCAAGGTTTCGTCTTCATTGGGAACTATTCAAGTACTGCCCAGAGTTTGCCGTGTAACGCGCTCGAACCTGGGTATGTTTCTTCGAAATCTGTGACTATCCACCTCGCCACCCTTTCACATACTAAGCACAATTTAAAGTCATATACCAACTTATGTGTTTGGTTAGTCTTTCAGATGGTACTTATTTGTAATTTCTTAAGACCTGTAGTTCAAATTAACCATAGCAATATGTCATTATAATACAGATACTGCCAATCGAGGAAGTTATATTTATTTGAAGTTCAACAGCAGGATTTTTATTAATTATAGGGTATCAATATAGACTTAAAATTGCATCAGATTGCAAATAAAATTCATCCATAATACCTATTTGTCCTTATTGGTAATTCTTTAAGTAATGTCTAGAATTTGCTGCGGATGAGCCTCGAATGATTGAATAATTACTTCAGAGTCTGGGACTATCTACTGCACCATCCCTGCCGCATACTATATTAAATTTTGAGTAATTTGCCAACTTATATGCTTGTAATTAGCTTTTCCTTCGATTGGAACCTATTTGGAATCTCTTAAAATATAGATTTGTAATTTGCTTCTCCCGATCTGTCATTGCACACCAGGCGCCATGCCACTTTAGAAAGTTATGTTGAATTTAAGTACAATGACAGGATTGTGATTGTATATATGGTGTCAGTATCAAATAAACAATGCATTAGATAGCAAACGTAATTAATCCAGC
Source organism: Eudiplozoon nipponicum (assembly GCA_029291075.1). Taxonomy (NCBI): domain Eukaryota; kingdom Metazoa; phylum Platyhelminthes; class Monogenea; order Mazocraeidea; family Diplozoidae; genus Eudiplozoon; species Eudiplozoon nipponicum. The sequence goes on from JAQBSW010004547.1 coordinate 61,199, forward strand.
AAGACTTTGTGCTGTATGGGGCAGGGATGGCATAGCAGTTAGAGTCCAAGACTGTGGAGTAAATTTGCCCCGTTCGCAGCAAATTCTGGACAGTACATACTGAGTTCCTAATAAAGACAAATCCGATCTATTGAATATATTGCTTCGCTACCTTATACAGTGCTCAATTTATACGGACAAATTTATAGATAAAGCGATTGGTAATTCGATCAAGTTCGCAACCTTGATTTAAATAATTGTTATCACCACACACGAAATCAATCATTGCCTTATTATATACATTTTTATTTAACACCTCCTCCCAGGTGGCGTGGTGTCTGTTTTATAATGACAGTTTGGTGATGGCGAGTTTGAAAACGAGGTCTAAAAGGATGCTCGACCTGAATGCATGGCTAACCAAAACACGTAGTATGCAATTGGAAATTGTTTAGTATATGATAAGATGGCGCAATGAATAGACTCACAGGCTCCGTAGAAAACGTTCCCAAGTTCAAATCCTCTCCCGCGCAAATTCTGGACAATACTTCAAGAGTTCGCAATAAGAATGAAACCGTTCTGCTGGACGAATAGATTTTGCTAACTGATACAATGTTCATTTTATATTTATAGGTGTACATACCATGGGATTTTTATTCATATCAAGCTCGCAACGACGTTGGACCGTACGACGGGAGGATGCTTATTCCTAACATTCACGTTTAGCAAGCGTGTTCTTTTATAGACAAACATCTATTGTGTATTGAAAATCCGAGACGTTGCTGCTTTTTTAATCCTTGGAGTAAATATTTAGGGTGGCGCGCCTGGTATACTGGCATATATGGTCTTTTGGTTGGGTACGGTTTTTATTGCTTCTTTGTCTTTTTTATGCTTCATACTTACTTCAACAAACTTTTTGTTGTATCTATTTTCTAATCAAGTCGTCTTGGGCACTGCCACTTCTTAACCACACTATATACATATTATTTGCGTGAAATGTGTTAACTGCTGTTCATCAAGATCAGAGTGTATTGATCGACTGGATTATCAAGTGCTTATATGTATTATTCCTCAATTTTGGTGAAATTTGCCCTTTTCAGAAATCCGTTCTGTTGGTAACCGATGAAGGCTCGGTATTTTGAAGACAATTGGGCTGGTAACATTCACAAGCTCAGCATTTCGAAAACTATTGTGTTGGTACACTGTACAGGCTCGACATATATATTATATATATATATATATATATATATATATATACATATATATATATATATATATATATATATATATATATATATATATATATATATATATATACATATATATATATATATATATATATATTATATATATATACATATATATTATATATATATATATATATATATAATATATATATATATATATATTATATATATATATATATATATATATATATATATATATATATATATATAGTGAGTTGGCCTAGAAGTCGTAATATCGAAGCCATTGTATGAATTTTACTCTATTACTACCTGAATGATGACTTGGGCATAGCCTTCTGATTCTATTTGTGCTAATCTTTTACTAGGTACGCAATTTCTATTTACCTCTTGCATGTCAGCAGGGCCTATGACGCCTGGCGTTGCTTTTTTCTCTCGAGACGAATAGCGCTTTCCCTTCTGTACTGCAAGTAGACTATTGCTGTAGTTTCCTTGTGTATTTCTTGTACGGAAGTATCGATAACACCATTTCTGTGTTTTTCAAGCAGGTTCTTTACTGAATATAAGATCACTGTTACTATTAGGTAATCTGTACTCTTCTATAGGTTTTTCAGTTGTTTCCTTGTAGAATCAATGGTGTGCACTAAGTTTATGTTGTTAATGGCGAAACTGATTTTGGCACAGATTGCTAAGTTCCATTCGTCTAGCTGAAACGTTCTGTACATTCGGGTTAATTCATTTTTCACATATTAACGTACTAAAATAAGTTCACTAAATTATTTTTGATACTATGACTTCGTTTGGGTTGTGTTCAACTATTTATTCATAGTAAATTTGTATTAAAATGTTGTATAATATGTAATGCTATTGATAAATCATGAAATTTATTTCAAAACATCCTCTGTGTATAGATGGTTAATTTCATTTCAAATGCATTATACTATTACTTGTATTTATCTATTCCTTTTAAACATTTTTTACATTTTAGGAACGGAGTTCTACTATATAGAAGAGGCTCTCGCATCGTACACGATATTGATTCAATTGATTTCGATCCAAAGTAAAACCTTTACATCTTTTTTTCCCCATTGTGATCTTTGTATACTTTAATGCTTGATGTATCTTTTTATGTTTTTATCATCGCTAGTCAGTTTGCTGTCCTGTTCTGATGATCATCATGGAAGGTCTAAACGCGTCATTTCGCGTGACTTACATTAGCTTTGCTATTTTGTGTGACTAATTGCATACTATGAGGTTGGTGCTTACTTCAAGCTCGCTAACTTTTTTTTATATAATTGTTACCACAATCCACGCAATCAATTATTGCTTAATTGTATTGTCTATATATATTTGTGGGAAAAGCTGCAAAAAGCTCATTTTCGTAAGTGCATAAAAGTTGTGCAGACAACATTTCCAGTAAAGTAAAATGTATGCGAGACTACTGGAAGTGACAGCTGCACATCTCAGACGCACTTTGGTGTGATCCTCGCTACGCGTGAATGATAGTATTTTTTTGTTTGACGACTGGCTAGATACAAAGAGTTTGGATTTAATATCAAACTCGCAAACGTGATTTGAAGAGTTCTTAACAAACTTATTAGTGAAGAACGCACTTAATTGACTCTGCCTGATTATCTCTATTTCCCCAGGAGTGTTATGACGATATTTATAAATATAGTTTTATACATAGAATTTTCTTATCCTTCAATCCTGACTTGACTATTTAATTCTTGCAACATCTAGTGGCCTTTGCAGATTTTGTGCGCTTCTAATATTTAAGGATGTTCCCTCACTTGACTCTTAAGTAGTTAGAGCTCTTCTATAAAGTCAGTCAGTCCTTCATGGCAGCTGTGTATCGCTAATTCGGTATCTCAAAAGTCTAGAATTGATTTGATTTCTCATCAGTGTGTCATATTCCTGCCTAGCACGCGAGAAAAGACGTTCCTTCTTCCACCATGTGAGATTGATAGCCAGATATAGTGAAGCCTTTCGGTTATCTAGTTTTGCGGCCATGTCCTTATCTGGCTAATTATTTATAAACTCACTTTTTTCTTTCATTAGGTTCTGCATAGACAGCCTGCTCATTGATTTCTTAAATGTGTCAGCATCAACAATATTTTTTGTGCTTAAATAATTTTTTTTAATTCTTGTTTTTTTGTTATACTTATGGGTACTTGGCAGTGAAGCAATAGTTATTAATGACTTTTATTGCTGTGCATGATGATGTTTAACCACTACTCATAATAAGAGTGAAGTCATTATAGAACTTCAGTATCAAGCAGCCTAAGCAAATCCCTGACAATACCTGAAGGATCGGCTTCTGTAAAGAATGGTAAATTATGCAACCTAAAATTTCGTAAGCATTAATTGTTTTTATTTAGCCGCAGGGATGTGGATGATTATAGCTTCCACTGTCAAGTCAGTTTTGTAAACAAAACCATGCTCTTTGTTTGGTTTTGATAATAGTCGGTAGAGCGTCTTGGATCATTAATCACGAGAGGGATTAACTAAATCGTCAGTTCTATCTAGATTAGGAACGCAGTTTAAGTTAGTTGAATTGTCGCCCAAAAGACCGCTTACCCCATAATAGCTAAGTTATCAAAGCAACTCCTACAGATACCTAGATTCATAAAAATAGATCAGTGATTTCTGGCCTTATATTATTGTCGGAGATATCTGCCACTTCATTGCACGATATCAAACATTTACTAATCGCGAATCGCTAAAATCTGAGTTGTTCTGCTTTACAAATGCTAGTTTAGAAGTTCAGATAATTTTGCCTTAATAGAATAGGGCCTCCTGGTATATAGCACGCGGAAGACAGTTCTATGTTCATGATTATACTTATTTATTTTTTTTAGTGAGGTGAATTTTCTGTAAAATTACGATAATTGTGCATGAGCTGTTCGCACCTAGTAAAAAAATAGTTCAAATAGAACCAGAATTATAAAACAAAGTTAGCATGAACGAAAGATATAATCACATGCGCACACACGTTTTGTGCTTACTGGTGACTCATTAGTTGGAGCAGGTATTATCCACTATACGTTAGAATGAGGAATGTCAGAAAAGTTTGACGGTACTGTCTCTTATATTAATGCGTATACCAGCAATAGTGGAGTTAATTTCATGTGAAGTCTTCGACATTGCGACTTCAAAGCAAATTCATTATGTATAATATATACTTGGCCTTTAAAAATCCCAAAATTATGATTACTTAGTGTGTAAATGGTACTGACGCTATGATTCTTTAACTCAAGTTTGCGTGCTTGAATGAAACACCAATCCCATTGTATTTAACCAGTCCTCGAACAACATAACAAAACTACCGCCAGTCGCAACGCACTGACGCGTTTCGACCATCCATGATCATCATCAGAGTATGACGTTAAACTGACTAGCGAGGATCAGACCGCACTGCATATATATGGAAAGCACAATTAAATATGCGGCTCTCACCTCTAGTAGCCTTGCATAAATTGTACGTGACTGGAAATGTCGGCTGCACAATTTCTATGCAGTCACGAATATTATCTGGTTATAGCTTTCGCCACACAATCATATAGACAATACAATTAAACAATAATTGGTTGCGCGGGTGGTGGTAACAAGTCTTTAAATCAAGTTTGCGAGCTTGAAGTAAACACCGATCCCATTGTATTTAACCAGTCGTCGAACAAAATAACAAAACTACTGCCAGTCGCAACGCACTAACGCGTTTCGACCGTCCATGATCATCATCAGAGTATGACTGCAAACTGAATAGCGAGGAGCAAACCGCACTGCATATATATGATAAGCAAAATTAGATATGCGGCTTTCACCTCTAAAAGCCTTTCATACATTGTACGTGACTGGAAATGTCGGCTGCACAATTTCTATGCAGTCACGAACATCAGCTGTTTGTAGCATTCGCTACACTATTATATAGACAATACAATTAAACAATAATTGATTTCGCGGGTGGTGGTAACAATTCTTTAAATCAAGTGTTCGTGTTTGAAGTAATCACCAATCCCATCGTATTTAACCAGTCCTCAAACAACATAACAAAACTACTGTCAGTCGCAACGCACTGATGCGTATCGACCGTCATTGTTTATCATCAGACTACGACGGTAAACTGACTATCAAGGATCAAACCTCGTTGCATATATATGGAAAGCAAAATAAGATATGCGGCTATCACCTCTAGTCCTACTCTGATGATAATCATGGAAGGTCGAAATGCGTCAGTGCGTTGCGAATGGCGGTAGTTTTGTTATGTAGTACGACTTAGTGGTTAAATCCAATGGGATTGGTGTTTACTTCAAGCTCGCAAACGTGATTTAAAGACTTGCTACCACCACCCGTGCAACCAATTATTGTTTAACGCTATGATTGTCGATTCGGTACATGTTGCTAATACAATGGATTTCAAAATACGCTATATTTCAACAATATTAAGCATTAAATCTGCTTTTGAACACATGTTACTTCATCATACGCTAGAATGCTTTTAAATTTTTCTTTATTATAGCAGATGATGGAAATTGTTTTTAATGATTCGAAACTGATTATCATGATGATTAAATTCAACTTATCGTTTCAACACAGTTTGGCGTACATTCTCAATTCGATTGCCCTTTGGAACTCTGTTCTCATCCATAGCCAGATTAGCGTAAGAAACAAGGTGGGCTGATTTTGATATGATCGAAACAGTTGAAATCACCTACATCTACATTGGGTATTATAGGACCCACTCGTCTTTCATACTAGAGTCCACGTGCGAATCATATTACTTGGTTAGAAACCCTGCGCGATGTGTCATCGATTCGAGCTTATTTGCTACCGTGTTGCAGATTTCTAATATAATCAACTTCGTAACTTTCTTTTCTTTGTGGAGCAGATTTCCGTTTTGTCTATTACGTCAAAAAATGAAACCCGGCAGAAGCTTCATTGCTGATGCTGCCTTGTCTAAAGGTGACTTGGCCATAGTTGTGTTGTGTAGAAGTTTAGTTTGCCTCACTTTGTGTTATCTCGATAAATATACTCATAGTAACTGGCTACTCTCTCTCTCTCTCTCTCCCCATAATTTTCACTAATTGTGTACATAAATTCTTTTTTTTTTGTCGTTATTTAAAGAAATTTTCTTTTGTTTCGCTTATAGTTATGTTGCAATGAAACATTAGTTTCTATTGGCTTTGGTATGGCTCTGCATGATGATGATTATGATGAAGTACACCATTAATTTTTTTCTATTAAGTTTGTGAACATTACATTAGTTTCAATCTCCTATACGCCATGTACTCTGTCTTTCGCGGAACTTCAGTCAAATTTATGTTCTTTAGTATATCTAAGCATTTTATCCTCAATGTAGAATGATCCCTATCGTTTGTGTGATAACTTGTGTGCCATATTGGTGGTTTTCAACCTTTTTTATGGCTTTTCAATTTAGACAGGCCAAATAAGAGAAGTCAGACAAACACCGAGTTAACAACACACCAGAAACGGGTGAACTAGTGTACATTTAAATTCCATGTCTGATTACAAATTTCAATTAGTTCAGTTGTGACCAGAAGTATAAACCAAATACAGCATGAACGGAA